>ML661891.1:12207880-12438821 GCA_007570785.1 Antilocapra americana | reverse complement strand
CCCCCACTTTTCCAGGGAGTTGTGGCCCATCCCCCTCCCAGCCATCCATCACCCCCACTTCAGCCCAGATCCTTCCTGGTGGCAGTGGCTCACAGGACAGACTCTAAATCAGCTGCTTTGAAAAGAAGTCATCTAAAGGGACTTCTCCACTGGCCAGAAGTGAAGGTGGGAGAGAGAAAACTTTGGGGGAACTAGAGAGGGGAGCGAGCACCTCTCAAGTATTTATTGATGACAAACTATGAACGCTATAACCAGAGGCCCAAGGCTGCTTTCTTTGACATTTCCCACTCCTCCCAAATGGCCCCTGAGTGCGGGCCTGAGACTCACTAGAGGAGGTCCCAGAGCCCCCAGGAACAAACCCCCTTCACCGCCACGTGGAGAACACTCTGTGTTACGCTCATGGCTGGGCCAGTCACAAAGTCCCTGGGAAAGGAGGCAGGGGTCCTGTCCATAAACTCCCGCAGGGTCACCAGCCTAGCACTTGATAAATCAGTTACTAAAACAGGTCCTGGCCTTCTGGGGACTGGGGATCAAGTAACACTCAAAAGGGGGAAAAACATAAAAAGTAAACCGGTACTGCAAGCCCCAGAGAAAAGAGAACTTACAGTTCAGACGTGCATGGCAGGAAAATGGAAATAATTAAAGAAAGCTGCTAAGTACATACAAACTTCCTGAAGTGCAGGCAGTCACTGCCTTGTGTCCACTGAGCCACCGACCGACGGCAAGAACTGGAACCACCAAGTTTAAGTTTAAACTTAAGGAAACCGAAAAATAGCAGCTCCCCTGCATTAAAAACTATATTTCTGTAGAAGAAGCGACATTAGACAGCTCTGAGTTTGAATTACGACAAGGGTCCACTTTAGGAGGCAAGCCATTTGTAATTCTAGAATCCTTAAGTTACAGAAATTTAATAGCTGTGACCTTGGAAGTTAAAAAAAAAAAATACAAAACCCATTGTAGTTAGGCTTTTGTCCAACTACTTCCATATCCTTTGGAAATAAATCCTCCAGCATTGTGTGATGGTTCTGACTGGCCATCAGGGAAAGAAAAGCTAACAATCTCGTCGAGGCCTCACGTTAACCCAGAGCACACTTCCTCCAGCACGGTCCCTTGAGAGGCTTGGGTTTCCGAATGGGGAACAAACACACCCACTTTTTCAGAGCGGCCGACCCCCTGGCCCTCGTCCCTTTGTGGAGTGTGGAGTCTACTGGCAAAGGCCACGTGTAAATTGTAAACTGTTTCCCAGGACCTTCCAGGAATCGCCCCTTGGGGCAGGGCTCCCGCCTGTGCCCCCCGGGTGCTGTCGTCTCCTGACCCCTTCGTCTCTGAGCGGGCCCCTCCCAGCTATGGCTCAAGGTCTACCTCGAATGCCTGCAATTTCCTGCACCGAGGGGCCCAGGCCTGACTGGAGTCCTTTGGACGCAGGGCAGGCTGGTTGAAGAGCAGTTTTTCTCCCTTCCTGGACCGTCCACACATTAGTTCTGCATCCTCATCCGACTCAGTGTCACCCTCAGGGCCGCGCATGCAGGGTCTGCTCAGTCCACACCCTGGCACCTCCCTGCAGCGCTGTGCCACCTGCAGGGGGTGGGGCAGGTGCCGGGAGCCTGGTCTCCAGTCCTCCGGGTTTCCCACCTGTCTTGTTGCCCCTCTGAAAAAGCAGAAAGCGTGGCAGGATGGGCTTGCCCTCAGCCCTGTCCATGAGAGACTCCCCCGGCCTCCAGGCCTGGCCTCCTGGGCACAGGGGACAGGGCTAGATGGGTGCAGCTCTTTCTGCAGCCCTACCCTGGCCTTGCGATGCAGCAGGGAGGCCACCCAGAGTGAGCCCTTCATCTGCCATCAGGTCACCTTCAGGCCCACACAGATGGAAGAGGACGTGGCAGGGAGAGCTGCACAGTGACAACCAGGACAAGATGCAGGACAAGGCATGCCCCAGTGGCGCAGTCCTCGGAGGGTAGAGGAGGTGACTCTGCAGGTGGCCTTTGTAGCTGGAGGCAGGCCCGGGCCGTGGGAGGGGTGGGTGGTAAGCCCTCCCATCCCTGGTGGTCCTGAGGGGCTGATAACACTGCCCACTGACCTGGGAGCCAGTGGGGCCTGAGGAGGGGGGCTTCGGAAAATCACTGACCACCACCAGCACCAGGGGAGCCATGAGGAGGAGACACCTGGCTTGCCAAAGAAGGGTCTGTGGGGTCTCAGCCCTGCCCAGCTCCCTGGGTGGCTCTCTTCTGGGTGCACGATTTCCTTTATGCCCAGACCCCAGGCTGTAAGAGGCTGCAGACCATGAGCTCCAGGAAGGCAGAGACTGCGTGCCTCTCCCCTGCTCACCAGTCCATCCTTGCACGGCATTTGGCACACGCAGCTCGTATCTCATAACCATTTCTCAAATGACTCCTCAGCGGGCAAAACAGAGCTCAGGTCTTTGGTTTGGAATCATCAAAGTTGCACATTGTGAACACAATTTACAGAGTAAATCAACGCCTCCAGTCCATGGTTTATACAGAGGGGACAGAGTAGACAAAGAAAATCTCTAAATCAAAATCAATAGACATTTCCTGATAGTTAACTCAGGAACATCTCAGTTGTGATTTCTGTCAATAGGATACATATGGTAGTGCAACAGATTACATATGATAGTAGTCCCTCTTATCCATGGTTTCATTGTCTGTGGTTTGTTACCCACAGTCAACCATGGTCTGAAAATATTAAATGAAAAATTTTAGAAATAAAGAGTTCACAGGCTTTAAATTCTGTGCCTGGGTAGTGTGACAAAATCTGGCAAAGTCCTCCTCCACCCCTCCTGGGACATAAATCATCGTCTTGTCCAGCCTGTCCCGCCCATTAGTCACGCAGTTGCCTTGCTGAGATTGTCAGATGCACCCCAGTGCTTGTGCTCAAGTCACCCTCATATCACTAAACTGTGGCCCCAAAGGGAAGAACAGGGATTCTGCCAAAGAAAAGCTGGGAAAGATTTCTTCTTTAAGTGAAAAGATGAAAGTTCTCAATAAGAAAAAAATTCATATGCTGTGATTGCTGACCTTCAGTAAGAAGGAACCTTCTACCCACGAAATCGTGAAGGAAAAAGAAGTTTGTGCTAGTTTTGCTGCCGCGCCTCAAACTGCAAAAGTTGTAGACACAGAGCATGATGAGTGCCTATTTAAGATGGAAAACTCATTAACTCTGTACAAGAAGGTATTCTGACAGAAAGAAACCACGTTCACATAACTTTTATACAGTATATTATTAATAAGTGCTCTATTTTATTATTAATTATTGCTGTTAATCTCTTACCATGCCTAATTTGTGAATTAAACTTTATCATGCACGTTTGTGTGTAGGAAAAACATAGGACATATCAGGCCTGGTACAACCCAAGGTTTCAGGCATCCGCTGGCAGTCTTGGAACATGTCCCCTGTGGATAAGGGGGCTACTGCATTTGTTGGAATCTTCACGTCACTGATTTGTGCAAAAGCAGCAAGGATCCACAGCTCTGCTGACTACAGCAGTTTTAAAACTGCTCATGTGGGTGAGGTCAGGCCACCTTGGTGGGGATGTAGGGCCAAAGGCAGAAAAAGCATGCCAGTAAGTCCTGAGCCATTTTCTTGCAAACATGCACACACACACAGCCCAGAACACATGCACACACCCCAGAACACACACATATACACCCAGAACACAAGAACAGCAAACTGAAGTGGCTGTTTGAGCCAACGTTAAATTTCATCTCTGTCTGCTTTTTAGTAACCTGGTCAGACTCTTAAGCTGTTTTCTCTTGTCTTCCCTTTTCTAAAAGAAAACATTCCCTAACCAAAATATGGAACTCATCTGCATTGTAATCCCAAGTGGAGCACAGACTCATTTCCTCTTGATCTGTGTTTCAATAACTCCCACTCACTCTCGTTTCTCATGGACAATGACTGGAAACACCCCCCAGTAGGAATTTCAGCTGCCCTCTTTGAGACAGATGTTTCAGAAACCACTGCCCTTAACTGTGAGGAACGATCATAATCATTCAAGTACAAGCTGGGCTGGCTTCCCCACGCCCAGCTCTACCACTGTCTGCAAGACCTTAGGTTCTGTTAGATCAGCCAGATACCTGTTAAGTAGCATTTTTTTCTCCACATCCCCTTTAACCAACACATTCCCCATCAGAAGGCCACATCCGAAGCCCTATCTCAGCAAAGTCATCCTCATCTGCTACAGCATCAAGAGTGGGACTTCTCAGGTGTCTCTGTAACGATCCAATACAGCGAATCTTTTGATGAAATCATGACTTTCAGGAAGTGCATGAGGCACTTGGGAAAGACAAACGAACTTGTGTGAGCCACTAGGACCTGTTCATAAATTTCTGCTAGGCAAACGGGGCCCTGGTGGCTTGAGAGAGTTATTGCTCAATACTTTCTAGCACCCACACAAGTTCATGTTTCTCCCGAGGTGGGGGCGCCTCACTGGCTCTACGAGAGAAACGCAGTACAAGCTTCAGTCTTGTTCTGGTGTGATGCATGGAGGAATGTGCAAGCTACCTGGATGTGCTGTGAAATAGTTTCTCAAACAGTTCCAGCTTTCCCAAATGCACCTATAAAAATAAAACTAAATGCCTGTTAAATTCACTCTTTAGGGGAGCTACCTTGCTCCAACAGAGTCAATGGATGGGAGAGAAGTTTCAGCAGAACCTAGTCCTCTCACTGGAAACATCTGGTTACTGGTAGGAATAAAGAAGAGGTTCACGCACATTTGGAAGGGTACCAAGTCAGAGAAGAACATACCCTCCCAAAGACTGTCCTTACCCAGCCTTTGCGAAGGCCATGATACAGAAGAGGAACTGGAGAAGCCGCACTGCCATTCGAGAAAAATATCTGACATTTAAGAACTTAAAATTTGTGCAAAAGGTTCCCATCTGCCTTAGCAACACTACCTGCTGTTGTGGCTGCAAGAATTCTCATTTCTCCTGTACCGATAAAACTGTGGCTGACTGTGAGCCATCAAATTCAGGCACAAACACACACTTCCGGGGCTGCGCACGCCTGCTCAGTAGGCAGCACGCACAGGGAAGGTTAGCCTGCTGGCTCCTTCTCTCCACATTCTTTTTTTTCCCCAACAAGGATCATGTCTATGTGACACTACATGTCGACTTTATATGCCACACACTTGGAGACAGTTGATCATGAAGCTGCACAATAACTATGACAAGAAAGACGTTTTTCAAACTCGGTATCCTCAGGTATTCTACTTAGCAAAACCATTAGGGTGGAAAACTCACACAAACATAAAAATTAAAAAGGGGACGAACAGAGAGAAGCAACGTCGCAGAACACTGAAGGACAGAAACTCTAGCAAAAGGGACCTACATCCCCAGCTCCATTACTTTATCAGCTATGTGACCTTGGGCAAACGATACAGTCTCCGAGCCTCAGTTTACCCATGTGTGCGAAATGGGGAGAACGTCCATTTATTAGCACAGACATGTATTCAGGGCGCCGCGCTCAGCCAGTGGAAAGCTCTCAGTAATGGTGGCTTTTACCACATGACTCTTACTAAGCTGCAGCCCTGGACTCACGGGCTTGTTTACTTAAGAATGACACAGCCTGGTAGAGTCACCTGCACTGCTGATGAGAATTGGCCTCAGGTTCCCCTTGTCATTTAGAGGTCACAGTCTACATGCCTGTTTATACTGACTAAGTTTCCTGGTGACATAGTAGTTACCCAGAAACATGTATTTGTTTAGCTCTTTGCTTTCTTGCTGCTTCCAAATGTCTGTGGATTGATCGGTGCAGAGCCCAGAAATGTCATCATTACTTGCTTGGCTAAAGAGGCTTCTCTCTGTGTTTGTTTTTGCTAGAAGGCAGTCCTCTGAACCTGCGGTTTGCAAACTTTCTTCTGAGCACAGAACACGATTTATCAACTGGAATCTGACAAGCAACCCTAGTTCTGTGTATGAGACAGATCAAAGCAGAGCGTGCTGATTAGAAAGTAAGAGGCTGACAAGGGCCACCCTGCTCCCGTCATGACCTTTACCTCCAGGGAGCCCCTGAAAGGCTCCCAGGAACTGCCGCACTCTGGCACACGCTCAGAAAAACTCGGGTCTAAATTGCTCTGGCACCTCAGCCCTCATGGCCCTCAAACGCCACATGGCCTGACCCTGAAGAACCTCCAGGCGGAGCTCCAGCTTTCTCCTCCCCGCCTTATCAGTGACAGCAAAGCCAGATACCCACACAGCCAGGATCCCTCGCTTACCAACCGTCCCTAATGCGGCGACAGTCTGCGAGGCACGGGGCCTGATTTTCTGTGTTTTACTGACTAATACCTGTGACACATCAATCCCTGAAAGAAAGGCACTAAGACCACCGTGTTCACAGAGAAACCAGGGTACTGGCTTCTGGGGGAGCCAAGTTCCACTTAGGCCCATTAGGCCGTCACGGGCTTCCCTGGTGGCTCAGATGGTAAAGAATCTGCCTGCAATGCAGCAGACCCGGGTTCGGTCCTTGGGTCGGGAAGATCTCCTGGAGGAGGGCATGACAACCCACTCCAGTACTCTTGGCTGGAGAATCCCATGGACAGAGGAGCCTGGCGGGCTACAGTCCAAGGGGTCACAAAGAGTTGGACACAACTGAGCAACTAACACCCACACACACAGGGCATGACATATAAACCAGGGTCAATGTAACGGAACTAAAACTCCACAGAGCTCTGAATGAAAATGACACCGCCATGAGGGAATATATACGCCTCACAGTGCCTGTGAATTCCCAACACAGCGTTCACACATATGACATGTAACAGGGACAGGAGAGAGTCTGAGCAGGGGAAGAGAGTGCTGAAGCAGCTGGAGAAAGTCATGGCTTTGGAAACTCAAGACTGGGAGGCAGCCCCCCCGCCTGCCCCTCCACTGTACGGCTGCTCAGCGGAAGCCAGCGAACACGTAACTGTGGGAAGGCAGGCGGGAGAGGGGACGAGTCCAGGGTGGTCTGAGGGGGACTGGCCAGGAGGGATGAGGCTGCAGCCAACCAACGCAAGGTCCCAGCCAATCGAGAGGCATGTCCTTCCTCCACCAAAGGAGCCGGCCCTTCTCCCCAGGGAACGGCTGCGAGACTCCCAGCCTGAGTCACTCGGAAACAGATTTTACAAAGCGCTCCAGAGTTTCCCAGGGAGCCATCTGGCCAGGACGAAGGAAGAGGCTTCCTAGCTCCAGCCTCCCATGGTTCTCGCATCCTCCTGCTTCTCCCCAACTCACTGCGGCCAGCACGGCTTTGGTGTGACTCTCACGATCCTCCAGCTGGAGCATTTGGAGAGGGACATGGCTCTGCCGGAGGCCTCCTGCTGCAGAGTGTGAGGCCTGCAGCCCCAGATCACCCTGTCCACAGCCCGTCCTGGCCTTGGGGCGCTGAGAGGACGGCGGGGGTGATGGCCCGGGCCCTCCGCAGTCAGGCTTCGGCAGGCGGCAGCACCCAGGCCGCATGCATTTCCACATCTCACCAGGGCCTGCCAAAAACAGGCCCCTTCGACATCTGCTGATCACATTTGCTCCACGGAGCCAGGAATAATTACACCCGCTCTATGACGGGAACGCTGGCAAGGTCTCACATCCCCACAGCTGGTCGGCGGGTGGAGCAGATGTCTGCTGGAATCTAATCACTAAGCTGGAAGGACAAGCCCTCAGCGACCGTGGTCACCTTCAGAGAGAGCTGTCAGCCCAGCCGTGGGCAAAGCATTGGGTGAGCAGGCTCCACCAGCCCCATCGGCCCCTCTAACCTTCCTGAGGCCATGCCTTCTCTGATTAGGTACCATTTCCTGGTGCCGTGACTCACACGCCACACACATTAGGGTCTTGTTAACTGTGCACGTGACTTGGGTTTCTGGAAAATCCCTGTCCAGAAATTTAGCTTTAAGCTGTAAATGTTTCATAGGAAGTATCTGATTAGATAAACAGCCGTATTTTTTCTGTCTTGTTTCAAAGTTTTGGTTGGGTGCTACTGCTTAGGTTGGTGTATCTGTTGACCATGGGTGTGTAACAAAGCGCCTCAAAATTAAGTGGCTTAAAACAACAGTGACTTAACACTTCTCACGATTCCATGCGTTGCCGAGGCTCACTCACGCACTGTTCTCAGTTGGGTCAGCTGTGCCAAAGGTCTCAGAGGCTTCAGTGACACAGCTGGCAGGTAACGGGGGCACCTCAGTTCTCCCCTCACTAGCCTCTCATCCTCTTGCAGGTCAGAATGGCTTCCTCACATGGAGGTTTCAGGGTGAAGCCCCAAGAGGGCAAACGTGAGGCGGCAGGACCTCTAGAGATCTGGACTCTGGAACTCACACAACACTTGGGCTACATCTGTCACTCCTGGCAAGTCAGAAGGCCTTCTCAGACTCAAGGGGTAGGGAAACAGCTCCAGTTCTGGATGGGAGAGCTAGAAAAATCTGAGACCATCTACCACACGTCAGCATCTCCCGCACCGTGTCAGAGTGACATGAGTTCTGGGAGATGGTTTGTAGGTGCTTTCAGATCAAAGGGGCCCCAGGACAAATCCTGAATGCTATATGCCACCCTTGAGACGTCACAGTACCCATTAACCCAGTGAAGTCTCTGAGAAGTCCCACAATAAGAATAAATCCTGTTTAACTTTGATTGATGACGAACAAACACATTTACAGAAGCAAAGGAACCTAGAACACCATTTTGGAAAGTGTGGTCATGAACCCTGGATTTGGGGAACGATTTTAGTTGAGCATAACTAGCCTTTTTAAGAAGTTTTTCTTTATTTATTTGACTGTGCTGGGTCTTCATTGCTGTGTGGGCTTTCTCCAGTCAGAATGTGGACCTCTCATTGCAGCGGCCTCTTCTGTCAAAGAACACAGGCTTCAGGAGGTGCGCACGTGGGCCCGCAGCACCGGCTCAGCAGTTCTGGCACACGGGATCTCCACGGCTCAGGGATCGAACCCACGTCTCCTGCACTGGCAGGTGGTTTCCTAACTGCTGAGCCACCAGGGAAGCCCACCACACTCTGTCTTGATGTCTTTTGAAACATCCCAGAAATAGCATGTGTCCAAAATACTCCTAATATGTGGAAGGGACACATACTACCTCAAGCCCTGAGTTGAGGTCATAAAACTAAAGGTCACCACGGTTATCTTTCTGGTCACTAACCATGGAGAAACTTCTACTCAAAATCATTCTGATGAACCCTAAACAGTTTTTCCCAAAGTTGATGCACAAAGGTTTGGGGTCTTCACCTTCAGATATAAAATTTTTGAGCATCAACAAAAGCCTTGATCCCTACAGAATGGATGTCGGGGTTCATGCTGCTTAGCTTTCACAACCCTAAAACTCAGTGAAATTCACAGCATAACTAATATTCTTCCACAGGGAACTAATGAACCACTCAAGAACTACTCTACTTAGCTATACCTGATCTGTACCCTCCCATACAATTTTCTGCTCAGGCAGAAAGAAAAGATATCCATCCATCCTCAAAACTTGGCAGTTTTTGATGGTTATGGTATGGAAACAATGAATCTAACACTGGTCATTAGACTATGGTGATCTCAGCAGTGGGTGAGATTTATACAGGCCAGGCCAGGTCAAACCAAGATTTAGGGCTGTTAGGTTGACAGCACTTACCAGACTGGAAATGACAAGATCAGTCTCCCCAGATTCAATGGCTGGACCCCCAGCCCAGTCCCTGCACAGGGAGAAGTGTACGAGAGCACAGTGAAGACAGGCTGCAAACTGGCTGCTAAGCACAAGACTGGACACACAACCTATTTACTTTTGTTTCTTCTCTTGTTCTGGGGATACTGATGGACAAGGGGTAGAGAGAAGGATCTGTGTGTCTGGCTGCTAGATCCATTTCTTACATTTGATTACTCTAACATTCATTCACTAAAGGAAAATGATTCACCCAAAGATACACAGTAGCCGGGGGCCAATTTACTAAATCAGACTCAAGAGGTCCTAACAGTTCTCTCTTTGGCATCAAATACTTTTAAGTCTTCGTCTTATGCTATGAAATCATCAGGGAAACATCTCCTGGAAGCCTGAATGCAGTTTCAAAGGATGGAATAAAAGTGAATCTACAGAGGAATGGGGAATTCCATGGGAAAAAACATCCCACGAATGACAAAAGAGGAAGTAGAAATTCCTAAGGGAAAAAGATCATGAGTACACTGATCAGTTTAAGAAATAAACAAGATGACTCTTTAGGGGAATTCTATAGAAAAGCTACTTAAAGAGCCTTTCTGAGAGTGGCTGAACTGTATGTAACTTTTAACTTGAGCAGCCAGAGGTCAGTCAGTCTAGAATCATTGGGATGGTTATTCAGTAGACTCCCTGGGGCTCCTAGTGAGGTGTTTGGGAATCACTTTCAGCTCCTGCTCCTAATTCACCTGAGAAATGTCCCCAGAACCTGGACACCACATTGAGCTCTTTTCCCCTCAACAAGGTATCTACTCCACTGGAAATGAAACAAAAATGACAGCTCATTTGATTAAACTGTTAAACGTAACAAGAGGGAAAACCTGAAGCCAACTTACTGTTGTGTTCCTTTCCTCAATCCACATACTAAAGGATTCTAAGAGCAAGTGCGCCCCTCGAGCGTACCCCAAAGCACCAACATGCTAATGCCCGTGAGACAACCTGCATAGAAAAGGAAAGAAATCAGGAAAAAAATCAGCACCACTAATTCCATATACTGTTCAGTAGAGCTAGATGTTTAGAACACAGAAATGTGGAACACCTGGGGCTGGATGGACTGATAGAGAAGACGTGCGAAGAAAGGATAAACAGTACACTTTATGCATAAGATTGACCACCTGAAGGAAGCATGTCAATCTCCCCTTCAACAAGGCGTTCACAGGCCTCACGAGGACCACTAAGCAGCCACTTAGCACAAAGTGTAGCTTTTCACTGCCACAAGGCTGCGCTGATGGCATTTGGAACCTCAGGCCCCATTCATCATCCTGCACCTAAGTTGCTTCCACAAGAGCAGGATGTTTGACGGGAACAGGGGCACGAGCTGATAGAGACGGTGTGACCGCGTGGGGGTCACCTGTTGATACCGATGAGGGGAGACGGCACCGGCAGGGGGAAGGACGCTCACAGGCTGACTTCCGCCTGCCTGCACAGTGTCACTCACACCAACCACTCCCGGCTGCCTGACGGGCTCCTTGCCTTTGCCCTCGCTGGTCTCCACCTGGGCTGTCATTCTCCTCCTACATCCTTGGGTGAAACCGAGTCATCTTTAAGGCCCAAGTCCAATGTCACAGCTCTGGGAGGCCTCCCTAAGCAGCAAGATTAAACGTGCTTTCCTTTGTCCCCAAAATAATCAGTATATCATCGTGGCAGCTACTTCTCTGCTGGTTTCACGGCTGCACTGGTCGGGCTGGAGCAGGGGCTGTCTGTCAGGGCAGGAATACTCCCCTGTTACTCCATCACAAAACAGGTCTAAACCATCAGATAGCTCACAGTATCAAGACCGTGTGCCTTCATCCCCTAGAGGACATCAACAGAACAGCCGAGAGGATGCTAGGATATATTTTCCATGTTAAGATGGATCATCAAGACTGTTGTATAACAGAAAAGAATAGACAAACACGTAGCAGAGAAGGATTCTTTTCAAGGTCCATTAAGCACTGGATTCCATCTTTTTTTTTTTTCCAGGAATTTCCCCAAGTAATGAAGGTGGCCTCGTTCACACTTGGCTGGCTACAGATTTCCGTCAGATTTTTGTTTTCTTCCAGATCTGAGTGCATGGAAAAAATATCGTAATTTCCTTAAGGGCCTAACTATAATTCTGTAGGCTGATTAGCACTGAGGAAACCACGACCCTCCGAGGAGCCTGGACAATCCATCTGTTCCATTTGTTACCATAATGGCTTATCACAACCTTTGTGACTAAGGCATGATGTGTTATTTTAGGAACAACATCTAGATACCTCTCAGAGATTCCCTCTACATCTTCCCTTCCCCATTTCAAAAACAGTAGCTAATTTCCAGTACTTTGCAAATCCACCCTGACACCGATCAAGCACTGACATCACTTAAGTACTTTCTACTAACAGTTTCTGCCTGTGCTTTGTCTCTGACCATCTCAAGCGACCTAGTCCACCCATGAAACAATGTTGTCCAATAATAACCTGGAATTTTATTTTGCTGAGTTGTTCTAACAACGAAAAGAAGGTTAAAGCCGCGCACACTGTTGGCACCCTCATCGTACCCGCCTCAGCCCCCTCTCCCACACATGCATGCAGCAAGGACTCGGGACCTTCGCCTGATGGTTTTCTTCTGACCCCTGCAAGAAACGGACCTCAAGCTCTGGCCTCGGGAGCAGCTCTCAAGGACACATGTGGGCTGGAGGAGGCACATCCCAGTGTTCCGGCCCCTCAGATGGGATGTCTCTGAAGACTGTGTCTTAGAATTCACCAGGGTTGAGCAACCTGCTCAAGGGCACCCTCTTCTTGGCTTTCTTCTCCCCTAAAAATGCGTTGCAGGATAAGCTCCCAGGTAGCCTACTTGTGTTTAAATCTTTGTCACAGGATCTCTACTGAGGGAACCTGATCTAAGGAAAGTACCAACAAGGAAGTAACTTGATATCGCTAAGAGAAGGCAGAACCCCAGGACATCCCATATTCATATACAGTCAATATTCATAGTAAATAAAATATCATCATGGCATACTCGTGCTTTAGAACCTTTCCATGTCTTGTCATAAGGAGCCTGACAGCCTCAGGAAGCAAATGGAGCTGTCTTAAATCTCTGGGAATTAGTGTATCATATGTGTTCAAAAGATTGGATTTCAGTGGTTGTTTCCAGATTCCATGGTATTAAATTTCCTTTTATTCTTCCCAGCACCATATTTTCAATAAGCTCTGGAAAAAAAAAAAAAAAACTACCCCTGGGTAAGGATATTTTGCTATCGTAACAGTCTTTCAAATCTTTGGGAGATAACTCACCATTATTTTCATTCTCCAAAATATTAATTTTACTCCCTCAAAGAATCTTATTAAAATAACTGCATTTCTTGCCTGAGAGGTGAAGTTAAAAAGCTAGCTAAAAAGGATAACTCCAGTATTACAGGAAAATAATATACATGGAATATGGAAATAATTAAGACCCAAAGAAAAATTGTCAAACCTTCAAGTCGAAAACACTTTAATTAGAGAATAATGCCCAGGGCCTCTCACTTGACTAATATGTATTCGACATTATTCAAGGTGTAGTTTGCTTTAAGCCAAGCATGTAGGTGAAGAATTCACATTTCTATAAAAGATAAATTAATGGAGGACGATTTGCTTCACACAAAGAACGAATATTCCATTACAATGCTATGTCTGAAAAACATCAATTTTTTTTTTTTAAAAACCTGACTTACTTATTTTTAAAAGCTGTCTCTGAGAAAGCATATATCATTCATTCACAGCATGAAATCTCAGCTAGGGCAGGGTGAGAGGGATGCAGAAGAAGGGTAGGGAGGAGGCAGCAGCAATTAGAACCTCATGTAACCCATGGGGTGTTGTCAGCAGGGAGGGAAAAGCAGGGTCTCAACAAGATGCTCCCCAGGGGTCTGGCATGGAGGATGAAATGGGGGTCTTTGTGCCTGAAGAGAGAATCCAGGGACAGGGCCAGTCAGGGAAAGGGAACAGGTCCACTTGGGGGCACACTGCATTAGAAGTGCCCGTGAAGCAGCAGGGTTCCTAAAATGGTCCTGATGCCGGGAAGGCAGAGAGATGCAGAGGTAGAGGATGAACTTGTGGACGCAGTGGGGGAAGGAGAGGGTAGGATGAACTGACAGTAGCATGGACACATACAGGAGCTTCTTCCCTGATAGCTCAGTGGGTGAAGAATCCTCCTGCAATGCAGGAGACCCCGGTCCGACTCCTGGGTCGGGAAGATCTGCTGGAGAAAGGATAGGCTATCCACTCCAGTATTGCTGGGCTTCCCTTGTGGCTCAGCTGGTAAAGAATCTGCCTGCAGTGTGGGAGACCTGGGTTCGATCCCTGAGTTGGGAAGATCCCTTCAGGGAAAGGCTACCCACTCCAGTATTCTGGCCTGGAGAATTTCACGGACTGTATAGTCCATGGGGTTGCAAAGAGTCGGACACGACTGAGCGACTTTCAGTGGACAAATACAGACTACCATGTGTAAAACAGATAGCTAATGGGAATCTGCTGTCTAACACAGGGAGCTCCGCCTGGTGCTCCGGGATGACCTAGAGGGGTAGGAGAGGAGAGGGTGGGAGGGAGGATCAGAGGAGAGAGGGATGTACCCATACTTACAGCTGATTCACACTGCAGTACAACAGAAACTAACACAAAACTATAAAGCAATTATCCTTCAATTTAAAAAGGAAACACACATGGGGGGAGACCGCCCCAAAGGCAGCGGGGTCTGCAGCCTGGAAGAGGGGGTTGGACTGGGGAGGTTTGGCCTGTGGACTGTGGCTGAGGCATGGAGCAGGCTAGAGAATTTGGAGACTGCAGGAAGATGCAGGAGAGAAAGGGGTCAAAGACTGCCTGCAAACAATACTAAGGGGCAAGCAAGAAAAGTTGGTCAAACAGCTTGAGAAGAAACACGAGCAGAAAAGAAGCAGGTACGCATCACTTCAAGGGGTCAATGAACACGTCATCATGAGCTAACGTTTCGTGTATTTATTATTCCTCTGTCAACAGATATTATACCAGGCCTGCCTGGACAGGGTGCAGTGTGATGCCCACAAGGTCTGGGGGCTGGGGGAGACAAATGCTCACTAAATAGAGCTGACTTTCCAGATGCTGACTGTCACAACTGACAAGCCACATCACGACCCCCGAGTGTCCTCTCTTTGACACTTCCACACTTGAAAGTGAAAGTGAAGTCCCTCAGTTGTGTCCGACTCTTTGTGACCCCATGGACTGCAGCCTCCCAGGCTCCTCTGTCCATAGGATTCCCCAGGCAAGAATACTGGAGTGTGTAGCCATTTCCTTCTCCATTTCCCCTCAAATATGGCCAATTTGCTGTGCAATTAACAGGCTTCCCTGGTGGCTCAGAGGGTAAAGAGTCCGCCTGTAATGCAAGAGACCTGGGTTTGATCCCTGGGTCGGAAAGATCCCCTGGAGAAGGGAATGGCTACACATTCCAGTATTCTTGCCTGGGAAATCCCATGGGCAGAGGAACCTGGCAGGCTACAGTCCACAGGATCTCAAAGAGTTGGACACGACTTAAGCAGCTAACACTAACTATTAGTGAGAAGACACTAGGCTCAAAGTTACACATTCCAATATATCCTTCTAGGAAAATTTCAGAGAGTGGAAAAGGTGTTTATGGGAACAGCATCTTGGAACTTCAGAGCTGTTTTACTGCCTTCTTTAGTGGGAAGAATGGATTGCTGTGGCTTAACATGGGAAATGATATAAATAAATAAATAAAATGCATGTGGCTACTATTCACCTGTATTAACAAGCTGCATATAAAAGCACAAATACATTTTACGGTGACAATGAAGAAGACACTTCTGCACCATCGCAGTGTATGTTCATTCACCTGAGGTCAGTTCATCTCCTTCCTTTTAAGGAACAATTCAAAGAGTGGATCATTAAAGTAGAAAAGCTTTCTGCATAAGGATGGGATATTTCTTCTTGGATATAGAACAGACAGAAGAGATACCAGTTGGAACCAAACAACTTGCTAGAGGATTGGCAAATAGCCTTTTTCATAGACTTAGACATTTGATCACAACAAAACTATATGTTTATATTGTATGGCTGAGTCCCTCTGCTGTCTGCCTGAAACAATCACATTATTAACCAACTATACTCTAATATAAAATAAAAAGTTAAAAAAAAAAACTATATGCTTACTAACGTGAGACCCAGATTGTCCTTGTGGACCAGTTGCATCACATGGAGAACCAGAATTCCCTGTAGAATAATCTATCAGACCAAGAACCAGAATTCACAGGAAGATGGCCACATCAGCACAGAGAGTTCCTTTCCACATAGGGAAGCATGGATTTTTCCTTTTAACCCCTGGCTTTACCTCCTCTCCCCAGTGCAGATGAACTTCCTACTTCTCAAAAGAACCGAAGCCACCCTGTGAGAATTCTCTTCACATCTGTTCCGTGTAGATACTTCAGTCTTACCGAGGGCAGCCCCTCCCTCTCTGTGCTACAGAGCTGTCCAGTCTCTGCCCAGAGCTAATTCCATTCCCCCTCCCTTTACCTCTGCATCCCTCCAGACTGTGCTTCATCACTTAGTGACAGCTGGCTTAGTTGCTCCTCAGTATGTGAGATCTTAGTTGTCCCATCAGGAATCCAACCTGTGTTCCCTGCATTGCAAGGGGGATTCTTAACCACTGGACCAGCAAGGAAGTCTCTCATGGTGCCTTCTCAATGTTCAACTTCACCTCTCTGCTTAAAAGAACCTTCCTGGCTTCCCAAATCATAAACGGGTTATATTCAGATGGTCACTAAACTTATCATGGTGATCATTTCATAATGTATCTAAAACACAGTCCACTATGTTATTTACATGAAACTAACAAGATACTGCACATCAACATTTTTTTTCAGTTAAAAAAAACAAAACAAAACAGTAAAAGTCAAACAACAAAGTGGGTGGACCTAATTTGATTCTCACCAGTGGTATCTGAGAGTTCATGGTGTTCCACACTCTTGCCAGGACTTGCCATTATCAGACTTAAAATTTTTTGCTTATCAGGTATTAGTGAGTTTGTATCTCACGGAAGGGTTTCTAGTCACATTACTCACAAGGTTGAGCAAATTTTCATTTTACTGGTTCCTTTTCATGAAATGCCTGTTTAAGTATTTCACCACCCTTCTCTACTCCTAGATTTTTGTTTCCTTTGTCAGCCTATCCTCCTTATTAATTCACAGGCATTCCTTACATAGTCTCCTTTGTAAATTTATGAGTGTTCTCGATATTTTATCTTTTCACTCTCTATATAGCCTTTCGATAAAGTTCATAACTTTTAATGTAGTCAAAGTTATTGTTTCCTATGTAATTTATGCTCTCTTTGTTTCTAGAGTAAGGATTATTCCCTACTTTGTGTAATGAGGATATTATTGAACAACCATATTTAAAAACACAGGTCATACTCCCAAAAGTTCTTTATAAATTAGAAGCTATACTGAAGCCCACAACTGTGCCTCCATTTCACCAACATTTACTGTGTAGGTAGCATGTGTTGGGCACTGTGCTGGGCCATCAATAATGTACCGAAGTAGAGTTCTCTTCAGAGAATGTCACAGAACCAGCAGTACAGTCTAACCCTCATAAATCCTCCACCCATTCAACAGATGCTCACTCAGCACCTAGCGCGCATCAGACATTGTACCAGGCACAGAGAGTGCAACGAAAGACTCAGACTAGCCCTCAGGAGGTTCATAGTCTACCCAGGGAAGCTGCTTTTCATAGACAGGGAGGAATTCTTTCCTGATGGGAAGAATGCTCAGGACTCTCTTTTAGACACACACGCTGTCTACAGCCAAACTTATCTGTCAACAGCCAAACTTATCTGTCAACAGGCAAGTAACAGAAGGAGAGAAAGAACTGCACTCAGTTTAAGCCTTTAATACATTTAATTACTTTGATTTGCTTTTGTTAAATCTTGCAAACCAGTGCCTATTTATACTTTATCACTTTCTATTCAGGAAGCATATATTTTGTCCAATCTACTCTCAGTAAAAAGAGAAGGCTTATTATAACCTCTCTCACTAAGTGTTCTCCTTGCCTATTAACTGCTTGCAAGCTGGTGGCAGAAATGAATTCTCTTAATATATTCTAGTGACTTCCCTGGTGGCTTAGACAGTAAAGCATCTGCCCACAATGCGGGAGACCGGGTTTGATCCCTGGGTCGGGAAGATCCTCTGGAGAAGGAAATGGCAACCCACTCCAGTACTCTTGCCTGGAAAATCCCATAGATGGAGGAGCCGGGCAGGCTACAGTCCATGGGGTTGCAAAGAGTTGGACACGACTGAGCGACTTCACTTTCACTTTCAACATATTCTAATATTGGCATTTAAAAACCTCAATGTCATAACAGTTAAACTCTGCAAGGAAAAGCTACCTTTCTTTAGCTGAAGATTCTTCATGAAATTTGATCATGGTTTCTATCTAATATATAAATATCAACCTTGCTTAATTCCTGGAGAGAGTTTACAGTGCCGGACAGTAAACTCTCACTCACTCCTGCAGTCTGGCAAAGTATGAGGACAGCAAGGTACTCGCCGTGTTTATTAACCAAACGCGTGCAGGTGTCCCAGATCAAGTAAATGCAATGGTAAGATCTGGACAAGGAAAGTGGCTGGTGTTTGCTGGCACCGACTACACAGGGACACGATCAGAGAAGTTAGGAAACCCCACTACTGTCGCCCTGTGACACAGCCGGGACCCAAACCCGGACCAGTACGATTCTGAAGCTCACACCCTCCTCCCTCACCTCTTAGAATACACTTCAGTGTCGCCAAAGGCATAGATGTGGGACAGAATATCGATCACTTTAATTGTAATATCTTCTCACGTTTCATACAAAACTAGTGCAACTGAACTTCAAGCCAGCACTTCTTCCCTTTCTATTTCTGGTACACAGTACCAGTACAGTTAAGTTTCTAACATAGTTCCTGGCTAAATATTTGTTAAACTACCTAACGTTTGTGTTAGAATGCTTTTATCTATTTCTTTCAAGTTCCTATTTATGTCTATTACCTTATTGAATAAGTGAGAAAAATGCCTTTTAGAAACGTCTTAAACTGGTACAGGAATAGAATTAAACATTCAGGTCTAGATATGTCCAGTAAGTTAGGCAATCAGTTTATCTTTATCTGCCTGTTTAGAATGTATCAAGGCTTCCCAGGGGGCTCAGTGGTAAAGACTCTGCCCGCCAAGCAGGAGACTCAGGTTCGATCCATGCATCGGAAATATCCCCTGGAGAAGGAAATGGCAGCCCACTCCAGTGTTCTTGCCTAGAGAATCTCATGGACAGAGGAGCCTGGTGGGCCGCAGTCCATGGGGTCGCGAGGAGTCGGACACGGCTGAGGAACTACACAACAGCAACAACCGTAAAGAGTGCTATTCGCTATAGGTAATTTCTCCCGGATGACAGTCCCTGAACTGATCTCCTGGGGCACAACAAAGTGTGACCCTGGGAACAAGGTATTAGCATCATATGTCAGAACCAACAACCATCAAAGAAGGGGAATACTGAGCTGAAGAACAGTGTTTGGGTTCATATTCTAGTGGGTAGCTGTGAGTGTCTCCCTACCTCCTTTCATGAGAAGGCTGAGGGGAAAGACTACAGCCAAGACGTCCAAACAGAGCCTCAGTCTGTATCACATAAGGTACAGATAGCACATCTGCTAGGCGTCTTTTTTTTTTCTTTCCAATTTTAAGTATTTAAAAAAATTCCTCTAAGCTTGTTACTTGGTTGACTATAAACAAAACCTTAGAAGAAGAAGAAGAAGAAGAAGAAAGCACTTTCATAATCTGCAGTCTATTGGAAAACATTGTACTTCACTTAATAAATGAGAAATTATCCAGTTCTTTCAAGGATCATCCAGAGCAGCACTGTCCAATGGAATTATGTGAGCACATGGTACATTATTTTGAAATTTATGGTGCAACATTAAAAAAAAGAAATTAATTGCAATAATGTTAACTCAGATAAACAAAATATTATCATTTCCATATTGAATCAATATAAAAAGTATTAAAATACTGACATAATTTTTTCTAAGACTTCAAAATATATATTCTGCACTTACAGCACATCTCAACTCAGGCACTAAATTTTCCTCAGAAGCACTTGATCTAGATTTATAAAATTCACAGTTGAAAAGCAGACGCTCAACTTGTTCCCACAAATACATAAAAGCTTACCAATAACTGAGTATCAGTTCTAAATTGTAGAAGAACTAAAATGAAATAAAATTAAAAATTCAGTGCCTCAGTCACACATTAGCCATATTTCAAATTGCTCAACAGCCAGATGCAGCCATCATATTGGACAATACAGATCTAGAGTTTTCACTTTGCTTATCTGGTCAATTCTAGTAAGAATTCCCTCCAGACGAGGAAAGGTCTGTTCACTCGTGAAGAAAATCCAGGAAGACCAAATCCCAACGCTCTCCTCTTCTGAATGAGCGAGGGTCACATGGCAGGATATGGTCACTCTCAGTTTATTCACGACAAAGATGACCTTCCCTGGTCTAGACTGACAAAATGTGATAGAGAAGGCAGTTCAAGAAGCTGAAGTTCAAATTGGAGACATTTTAGAACCATGGATATTCTTTTGAGTCGGACTCTCTGCCTCCTTTCTAAAAGGATCCTGACAAAGTTACTGGCATATTTCTTGAGGTTCATTAGTTACTCATTCTGTATACCCTGCTCTACACACAATCATTTAATCTCACAGCAGTCCTGTGAGATGGAGTGACAGCCAGAGAGGGGGTTAAAAATTTATTCAAGGTCATATACCTAATGATAAAGTGCAGATCTAGGATTCAAGCTCAGAAATTCTGACTAGATTGAGAAAAAAATGCCTGCCTTCATTCCAACCATGTACCCTAAGTTCCTACTTTTCAAAAGCTCTGCATAATTGTCCTGGAGTAGGCAGGGCAGAACAGAGTGGGAATCAGCTTACACTTGACCAGTGAGGCAGGGATGCTGTCTGGCAGAGCTGACCTCCTCACCCTACATCCAAGACATCTGGTATCAGGAGCCAGGCACGGGGTACTTGCCATCTACTGTGCACCCACACACATTGTATCTTTGCTGCATTCAATCTTCCAAACCACTTTGGAAGGAAGTCATACCCACACATGAAGAGATGAGAGTTCTATCAGGTAAAGAAGCCTGTCTTCAGTCGCATAGCCAGCTCGTACCACAGCTGGAATTCTAAGCCAGATCTGGGTCCAGCCAAGGTAGAGTCTCAGCCTAGGGCCTCCTGATGTCAAGGCTCTCCCCAGACCACAAAGACTCTCTCTGCTTCAGAGAAACCTTCCACCAAGCTGATATAACCTGAGTTAGGTAACAGAAGGCAGCATCAGATTTCTTTGTAATTCAGATGCTATTAATCAGAGTGGTTGTTCTTATGTCCCTGATTTGCTAACGTCATATAATTACACAAGATGAATCCACAATTCGAGTAAGAAAAAGAGAGATATAGAGCAGGTTGGTTTTATCTGGTTAAATCTTCAGAGGCAGGGATTTCAAGGGCATATACAACTTAGCTGTTGAAGGCACTGGCAGGACAGAATTGGCTTTTCCGCAGAGCTGGACTGAACAGGCCAGCCTGGCACTGATCCAGGGTGACAACTCACAGAGGGGTATTAAATCATCAATGGAATACCTCGGAAACACGGAGCCACTTAAGTTGGGGATACACTCGACTACTTACATAACAGGCAAAATGGCAACCAGACCTGTTTTCACTCAAGGAGACAGTGCCTCTGAGTGGAAATAAACACTCCTCAGCAGCACAGGCCTGTCTCTGTTGAGAATATTCCCCTCGTGGAGCCATATGTGGAAAAGCAGGCCCCACATCACCCGCACGTCGCCTGGCTGGCAGGCCTCTGCAAACCTGGATCTGAGCAGCGCATGGCAGACTGTTATTATCACCCAACTTTTAAACAGGTTTCTGAACACCTGGTTCAGAACATCACAGGTAGTAAATCCCTTATTTTTAACATTCAGGAAGAGGCATGTATTTCTCATTAGTTGTCTTTGTTAATAGACAGTTTCTCCCACCCCCACTAAATAAATACAGAGCAGGTATTTAAAGATTATCAGTTTGATAACATGCCAACAGGACACCCACCTGTCTTGGGTCAGCACTGGCTTTCCCATGAGCAGGAACTTTTCTCAAATAATTCCATAATTCATCAGAGCTTACAGATTCCATTAAAGAAACAAAGAACCAGAAAAACAAGCCAAGCTTCCCCAGCTAACCCAACCAGCAGTCCTTAGGACAGTTTTAAGAACATTTGAGAAATCAGTACTTCAATTCATGATATTAACAGCAATTTTTCCTTCTCCAGAATCTAGGAAACTAAAAAGATAACCTTTCCACAAATGAGATCGTATCTGTGAAAATACTCCGCAAATCCCCCACATACAGCGGACCCTCCTGGGCATGGTGTCAGTCAGTCCCAAATACATACCAAGCACTGGCTCCTCGGCCTGAGTCCCACCCGGAAGCTCATAACAAGAGCAAGGACCCTAGAGCAGCAGTCTCCAACCTTTTTGGCACCAAGGACCAGTTTCATGGAAGACAATTTTTCCATTGACCAAGGTGGGGGTGGAGGTGGGAATAGTTTCAGGATGATTCAAATGCATTACATTTACTGTGCATTTTATTTCTATTTTTATGACATCAGCTCCACCTCAGATCATCAGGCATTAGATCCTAGAGGTCGAGGACCTGTCTGTAGGCCAAGTGGAACAGGCCTCTGCCCTCTGAGAACCAGACTAGAGCAAAGTCTTTGAGGATGATTATTATTCCACCGCCTTGATTTCCTTGAATGCATATTGCAGGAGGTTAGTCAGCCTCAGTATTGTTACTATATTCTCTCAAAGTGACGTTTATAAATTAAAATCTCTGCAGTTAATCATAAATCACTTATTGTTAGCCAACTGTTTTCAACTTCTATTTAAGCAAATCCTCTACCCCAGCTGTCTTCAGGTGATACAAGTGGGTAATTTGAATTAGCCATCTCTTCTTCCCCTTTCAGAGAGAAATGATAACAAAGGATGAATGGTCCACAGAGAAGCTCAAAAAGAAAGACAACTTAAAGCCAGCTTTGCCCATTATAAAGAGCCCTGAAACTTGTTTATAAATGGTGACAGAACAAACCATGTCAGATTGAAGTAAGGAATTTACAGCATTAAACTTAATACCATTTATGAAACTTAAACAGTCCTTTTTATGAAACTTAAAGAGTCCTTTACAACATTCCTGTATGTTCATCAAAGTGGTGTATCTAGCAAAAACAAAAATAAAAAAAAACTAGTGTTTATCATTCAGGGCCCAAAAGTGTTTGAAACACTGTACCTCTTTCAAGAAGTAAGTTGCTACCCACCTGGAAAGGGCATCTGATTTCATTGACTCACCTATTTATCCGTAGGAATGCTGAGAAGTCTCAATGAGCAACTTCAGAAAAATGCCACCTGGAGAAGCAAATTGAACAAACAATTATTTTTTTTTTAACACACAAGATAGACTTACCATGCAATGTTATATCTTACTAAAATACGTGATGTTTCAAATATCACTCCCTAGGATGCATATGAAGTATTGCTTGTATTACAAAGGAGCCGCCCCTTCCTGAGAACACCGATGCACTAACACAAGATCCAAACTAGAAAAAATTAGAGGACAGTGAGGAAAGTCCATGAGCATGCACTTTAAGGCATCCTTCACAACCTGTTGAGGGTACTTTATAAACAAACATAAGAGGTCCAAATAATCCAGAAATGAATTATAGGATGACACAGAAAATTATAAATGAGGACTCTATCCTGATAGTACTTTATATCCTTTCATATATCTTTTATATCCTAACTTATCCTGTTAACTTCTTTTAATGCTAAATTCACCAGGAGGTCAATGACTGGAGAAATGGAAAACAGGTCATTAAAACTCTAACACAGTAAATAGAAGAAGAATTTTTAATGATTAGTTTATCTCAAAATCAAGTATGCCTTTTGGTGTTCTCAAGGTCTTTAGGCAAACTTAGAAAGTTATAAGCCCATTAAAATGATCATAAAATATACCAAAATGTCTTTCAGCATTGCTTTGAAATATTAAACATAAATGGAGCAAATTTCTAATATAAAATGTCAACAGTTGCCATTTGTTGGGAATTTATCGTACACTCAGGACTGGGTGGCACCAGATTATAACATTTCCAGACAGGGAGCATGCCCATTAACGTACAATGAAAGAAGCAGAGAAATTTCCCCAGTATCAGAGAAGCAGGGTTTCCAAATTACGCTCTTTTCACTCTGCCACAGGGTCCCTTGAAAGCACCCCTTTCTGTCTATGTAGTCTATTCATCACCTCCCCAGACAGAAATCTGACATACCTTAATGTAAAAGTCTGGAAAAAAACTGATGAGCAGATAAAATTAACCTGTGCTTTATGTATGTTTAAAATGTTTAGCCTAATCATGCCATGTAGGACTACAACATGATACAGTACATGAGTAAAAGCTTATATCCAGATAACTAGGGTAATATATGCAGCATCAACACTAACCCAGACTAGACCCGAGGTTGAAAAGCCAGCATGGGACTCAAAGGCTCCTCAGTCTAAAGAAATCATTTTAGTTCAGTTATAAACTTGAAGATACTTAACAATACTCATTGGGTTTCAGTTAAGAAAAATACACACATAAAAGAATTCTGAACTCATAAGGTCTTTTGTTATATAATAGCTTAGGGGAGTTATGATTTCTTTAAAAGGTTCTTTATAAGTTAGTTACTAGTTAAATTCCAAGCATTTCCCACAGTTTTATTTTACCCCTTCAGGGAACATCATGGGAAGTCATGAACAGTATTTTTATCTGGAAATAACAGCTTTTGTGAAATACGCCACTAGGATTATTATGAATGGGTCTGTTAGAAATGAAGTTCTTGATCAATGTTTCATTATCTCTAAAAGTGAAATGGGTTACAAAAATACTTGAATTAGGACACTTTCAAATCAAAGATAACGTTTAAAAATCTCTTTTGTTACTATAACACAAGCAAAGCTCTGGCCAGCTAAGACAGATCTCTGGAGACCCTAACAACAGAGCAGGCAGAGTTGAATCTTGTGCGTGCGTGCTCAGTGCGTCTGACTCTTAATGACACCATGGAAGGTAGCCCACCAGGCTCCTCTGTCCAAGGGGATTCTCCAGGCAAGAATACTAGACTGGGTTGCCACGCCCTCCTCGAGGAGATCTTCCCCACCCAGAGATCGAACCTGAGTCTCTTATGTCTCCTGCACTGGTAGGAGGATTCTTTACTACCAACGTCACCTGGGAAAACCATCCCAATCCCCACTTAAAGTTTCCCAAACTCACACCACAAATTAAAAAACACCTCCGGTAATACATCAATTCAGTTCAGTCGCTCAGTCGTGTCCGACTCTTTGAGACCCCATGGACTGCAGCATGCCAGGCCTCCCTGTCCATCACCAACTCCCAGAGCTTACTCAAACTCATGTCCACTGAGTCGGCGATGCCATCCAACCATCTCATCCTCTGTTGTCCCCTTCTCCTGCCTTCAATCTTTCCCAGTATCAGGGCTTTTTCAGTAATACATAAATTTGGCCTAAGGTCCAGAGAAGTAAGGTATTTGGGAGTAAGTTTTCAGTATCATGATAAAGCTTTTCTGACAACCAAGTCACATCTCATGAAATTACCAAAGTGATCAGAAAGATAAGTGATGCCAATTCTGTTACTAGATTTGCTTGGTAAATAAGATGTTACAGTGGGTTTTTTGATGCTATTAAAAAAATAGAGTAGACTAAAAAATGTTATATCACAGAGCCCTCAAAAGTTCATAAAAAATACTTAATGTGTTAGACATTAGCTGTCAGGCATTGCTCCATTGTACTTTATGGAAATTAACTCATTTATTTCTCACAAAAACTCTAAAGTAGGTCCTAACCAGTGCTCCTTTAAAGATGAAGCAGACAAAGAGAAGGTTAAAGAATTTTCCAAGAGTTACATGGCGTATAAGAAGTGAATATTTGAATGCACATACATTATCATATCTGACAGCTATATAATATAGGCAGGGCAGAAAATTTTAGTCCCATTGTAAACCTGAGGGAAACTAATTCTCAAGACTAATGACTGACTTCCTCAAAGTCACACTGCTCATCAGTAAGTCCACTTGTAGATTAATAGTCCACTGAGCTATTTAAATTATTCCTAGCCCAATAAATGCAGGTATTATTTCTTCTAGCAATAATTCTAAAAAAAAAAAAATTAAGCCACTATAGTTTTGCACATTAAGGAGTTAAAAGTTCTTGCTTCCCATTCATCCCCATTTGGTCCTCTGCCCTTTGGTTCCACTTCCGGAGATCAGGAGGAGAAACAATAGCTGCCTTCAGAGCTGGAGCCAGCACCCACGTGACAGGCCCCAGCTCTTATTTATTGAATTGAATTGCCAAAAACAGGAAGCTGAGTTTAAGACCCCTTCTCAGTTATAAATTTCTACAACTTGACACATGCACTGATTTGAATTGTTTCGTGTTACTCTGTAAAACTAGAACCAAGAAGTGTAAATTACCTTGGAAGTTAGGAGGCTAGGTTTCAGCTTAACTGAAGAAAGAATGTCATCAGAAACAGCTGTCCCACAGAGGCCCAGGCTGCCTCTGGGTGGGTGAAGAGGCAGCTGCTTGTGAGCACAGATACCCGAAGAAGGGAAAGCCTCAATAACTGTCCTTAGCAGAAAGAGGCATTTCATGGACCCTGTGATAGTTCATAAAACCCATCCTTGGCGAGAATGGGGGCTCCCACAGCAGAGCACTATGTAAGTTACAGGACACTCTGCAATTCATTTTCTCACTTGATCCACAGTAGGAGTAGAAGGTAGCTGGAGTTGGGGTGGGAGCAGACATTGTTTATTATCCCCACTTTACAGAGCAGGAATCTGAACAACTTAAGTTGAATCACACAAAAAATGCTAGAATCTGGGCTCCAGCCTAGGACCTGTGGCTCCCAAGTCCAGTGTATTTCCAACCAAAAAATACTGCAACAACCAAGACACGATGCTTTTAAACCTTCATACTTAATTTATCAAGGACATGGGTGATGATGGCCCCCAAAGATGTGAAGCATGGAGGTGAACACCAAAAGAGATGAGCTGAAAGCAAAATATGCTAAGACCCTTACTATTTCACAAAGTATCCCTTCTAGCTCACTAAAGAAGTTCCCTGTATTTTTGGTAGACACACTTCTCTAAGGCTCTGCTTCCACGTGTCAGCTAAAGGAATTGTCTGTCCAAATCCTACTTTACTGTGCTGTGTTGATATAATACATGCTTGGGGAATTCAGTTCACGTTTTAAGGGAAGTTGCTGGCAGCATAGTACACAAAGAGCAGTGTCCAGCTTCTGCATTCAAAGTGTGAACTGTCACTCAAAGACTAGGCTGATAGTTTTAAAAAACAGTCAACGAAATGCACTGACTATTTTGACAACAGGTCTGAGATAACCTCACATTTGGGTTTGACAACTGGAATTTAACAGAAATGGGTCAGCCATTGAGGGACTGCTGAACTTACAAGGTTTTCCAAGAAAGATGTAAGAGTGTCAAATTTCATAACCTGTCTACCAAGCAGAGAGGGTGGCAGATTGCCAAAGGCTGGACTGTGTTAAATCATGTGAAATGCTGGGAACCTGAACCTCTGCAATGCCTGCCCCATCACTCAGCCACACAGGGAATGACTGAAGTTCAAGTTTTCAAAGACCTCACAGACTATAAGCCAAATGTTCATCACAGAAGCTTCCTTTTACTCTTAAGGAAGGAGAAATGACTCAATTCGAAAATCCTGACATCAACATGAAGCTCTTCAAGGGTAAGGTTTAAAATATCTGGGTACCACACAATAGCCTACCAAGGAGCCGGCAACCAGTCAGACGCAGTTAGACTGCCTCTGAACACGACGGGCTTCTGCACCAAGCCTGCTGTTGCTACAAACACAGGGCCAGAGTATGTCCATTCACGGAACTGTCGGTCACCCCCCAATACTAAGTTATAGATCGACCAGGCCAGGAGCTCCTGGGGAAGAAAATTAACTCTAGCTTACTAGGATTTCATCTCCTACACTAACACAGCACAAGGCACAGGGCACATTTCAGGAATGTTTACTGTGTAAACTAATGGATGACTGCACAGAAAATATCCCACCGATCATCAGAAAAAGCAGGACACGGGGAAGACAGAACACTGGGTTTATAGGATGGAGAAGATAATCAAGCTGCGGTGACAGCAGGATTCCAGAATGAGGAGAAATCCCCAGAGGCACCAGGTGACACAGAGGGCACGGAAGGAACACGGGGTGACGGTCACACTGTCCTCACAGGGGAGTCCTCAAGGGGGAACGTTTTCAACATACCAGTTGTCTGCATCACAGCACTATTTACAACAGTTAGGACATGGAACCTAGTGGTCCATCGACAGATGAACAGATAAAGAAGTTGTGGTACATGTACACCATGGAGTATTACTCAGCCATTAAAAGGAAAGCATTTGACTCAGTTCTAACAAGGTGGATGAACCTAGAGACGATTATACAGAGTGAAGTAAGAAAGAGAAAGACAAATATCATATATTAATGCATATTTATGGGGATTTTTTTCCAGGACTGATATATATATAAATTATTAATATTAATAATTAATTTTATTATAATTTTATTATAATTTATTAATATTGATAAAATATTATATAAATATATATATATTTGCAGGGTAGCAATGGAGACGCAGATATAGAGTACAGACTTGTGGACACAGGAAGGGAAGGAGAGGGTGGGATGAATCAAGAGAGTAGCACTGAAACATACACACTACCATACATAAAACTAGACAGCCAGTGGGAATTTGCTGTGTGACGCAGGGAGCTCAATCTGGTGCTCCGTGACAACCTAGAGGGGTGGGATGGGGTGGGAGATGGGAGGGAGGTTCAGGAGGGAGGGGTCATACATACACCTACGGCTGATCTGTGTCAATGTGTGGTGGAAACCAACACGATATTGTAAAGCAGTTAGCCTCCAATTAAACACATAAAAAATCAATGTCTGGACCAACCTCCATGAATGTCTTCTGTCCTAGAATAGCCTTAGAATACAGATGGTGGAGGAGGGTGTGCAAAATTAAAGAACTGTTTAATTCTGAGAAACTTTCCGCAGAGTGACAACTACTCTTAATATTCTTGTTTATTTTTTAAACTTGAATATAAGTATATGATCATTTTGCAAAAGAGAAGCAGTTGTGAATATCGTCAGGCGCTGGCAATGAGCAAACCTCATCAAATGCCCTAACAGCCACTTGTTCAATAACAGATCATTTCAGACTGACAGACCCAGGTCATCACAGGTAGGCAGCTGAGCACAGCACGCCCAGGGCACATAAAGGCAGCCCCACGACGAACTTGGACTATAAGTGCCGACAAGCCCTTTCTGTCGGACATTTCTTAGCAGCCTGCATTCCAAATCTTGGCACAGCCTTAAGTAATGACAGACTAGTGTTCTGAAAAACAGACGCCAAGATTTGAACTCAAAATAAAGTCTACTCATTCAAAAGCTTTCCAAAAAGGGTAATATAGACTCACACAGGCTAAGGCCTATGTACAGCAAGTAAAGACTCCGCTTCAAGGCTGGCCATCAATGATAAACTCTGTGAAGTCCAGGAATGAGCCTGTTTGACCTGAGGAATGCTTCTCGAAGATCCTCCCATGGCATCGCCATCACAGAAGTGAAGCTCATTGAGGAGGAGGGCAGCTACACCATCAGAACGGGCCAGCTCACCATTCTGGAAATGCCTTTCCTTTAAAGGATTTGCGATTACCCCAAACCACAGGGAAGAAATCAGAGAGAAGGAGACTGTCTCCAAGCAAGACAGCTCTACTGATAGGATAGTTTGCTTTTGAAAACCCAGCTTAAATACTTACCTTTTCATTATCCTACATGAGCATGGAAACATTTACCTGTCTGTTATTTTATCCACTCTCAACCCAGAAATCACTGGGCACACTGAGGAGACCAAAACAAGGCTTTATTTGCTACTTTCCAGGAAAGGACTTCCTCTCATGCGCTGCTAGCAACCGTCCGGCACTGCGCCCCCGAGAGCCTGCAGGGAGGGCTGCTGCGCCCCAAGACCCTGACTGCAGGAAGGGCTGGGAACTGTGGCTTACACCACAATATACGTGGGTCACTGCTGGCATTAGTACCTGAAGCTTCCGTCTTCAGAATCAAAGGGTTTGAGCTTTGCTAAACCTTGGACCTTAGTGAGCAGGTAACAGGACTTTGGTGGTGCAGAGACAATGAAAAGGACCTTCATTTACACCACAGACAGCCCAGGAGGGCAGGGTCACCAGGGCACGAGTGAGGACGCCCTCTGAATGGAGGCTGGAGGACAAAGTCACTTCAAACATTAACTGCATGAAAACCGCATGACACAGCTTTCATCACTTTCAGGGTCAAACAATTTGAGAAATTTGTAAAAATCCGTATCACAACAAAGCAAAGGGTACATGAACCTTTGATACAATGTTCTTAGGAAGCTTCTGATGGCACTAAATCTCACGCAGTAATATACAGTATAACTTATCAATAAAAGTCAATCCTGACACTCCTCGGCAGAGGAGTCATGTAAAAGCCCTGCTTATGACAACCACCAGCCAGGGGGGACAGAAGGAGGCATGCTGAGGATCCGACACTCGTCAACCAGCTCTGCTTACCTTAGCAGGCAAACCTGCACGCCACAAAGAAATACAAAGATTTGGCATTAAGGAATAAAAACGATTATATACACCAGAATTCCTGTCATGGAATCACTGTAATAAAGCCTTCCAAACACAACTTAAAGTGGGAGGTGGCGGAAACCTGCCCTGACAAATTAGAGAAAAGGAAGGCAAACACCGTAAAACCAAAATAATGCCAAAACTGTGTATGGAAGGCACCAGATCTTTCCAGCAGGGTCCCCACTGCACATTCGTCCCGTTCCCAGTGAGTGTCCAGAACCGGGTGACCCCAGAGGCCATGTCCCTTCACTTGAGAGAGCCACAACCTGTCCTTCCTCCCAGACAGCTTCACCCTGGGCCAGAAGCAAAGGTCAGCCCCGCTTCCCCTCCCCGAGCTTCCGGGCATCACAGCCAGGTCCTTTCCTGGGGTACAACACAGCAGAGTTTATTCTCAAAACACATAATGATTGATCTTCCAAGGAAGATGTCAGAGGCTTCTGCAACAGCCTCAGATAAGGAATCCTTGCTGAAGCTGTCTTTAAAAAATCAGGAAAAGACACAGGAAAAGGGGGGTGTGGGGAAGGAACATTCTTGGTGTGGGGTTGAGGGGTGAGGTTACCTGGGAAAGGGGTAAGGGGAAAACCCAAGGTTCCCTCTCCCTTTTGTTCTTTCCCAAGGACCGCATTCAAGGTCAGATTAATGAATGTATCCTCTTAGAACACACACCTATTTCCAGGTCACCTGTCCTAAGTTTGCTGACCACTCCCCATGACAAGTCACAGTGCTGTGGTCCCCTTCTTGGCGGGCTGGTTTGACCCCAAATCTGATGCCGTGTCTTCCAAATCAGTCCCTGTTTACCTCCATATGCCCCCACCCCCAACTCCAAACGTGGAACTCTGCTCAAGACCAACCTCCAATGTCACCTTCTGCGAGACCAACTCTAAACGTACTCTTGCCTTTGCCTTCTTCCCATCTGCTCCTTCTCAGAGCCTATGCAGACTTCTGGGCACGACTGCCACACCCAGTGCACTGGGTAATAATTATTTCCTTATCTAATTCCCAGGTCCAAGTATATCCATCTGCTGGCTAACAGTTACAAGCTATGGCTTGGGCAACATTAAAAAAATGGTCATGACTCAGTCCTTGAGTAGCAAGGATTAACAGAGGGTGAGTCAGGCCTGTCTCCAGATCACAGATATTCATATGGCTTATCCCCTCACTTCATTCAAGTCTCTGGACAAATACCACCTCCTTCCCTGACTGTGCTAGCTGAAGAGTACAACACACATCCTCGTGGTCTCCACGGGGTCTCCAGAATCCTCACCCTGTTGTATTTTTCTCCAGATCCTTCACCACTGCCTGACAGCCATCCAAAAGGATGAATGGGTAGATGTAGACATGTCTAGATATATAGGTATTGTTATTGTTCAGTCGCCCAGTCATGTCTGACCCCTTGTGACCCCATGGACTGCAGCACGCCAGGCCTCTCTGTCCCTCACCATCTTCTGAAGTTTGCCCAAGTTCATGTCCATTATTGGTGATGCCATCCAGCCATCTCATCCCTTGATTGCCCTCTTCTTCTGCCCACAATCTTTCCCAGCATCAGGGACTTTTCCAAAGAGTCATCTGTTCACATCAGATGACCAAAATACTGGATTTTGAGCTTCGGTATCAGTCCTTCCAATGAGTATTCAGGGTTGGTTTCTCTTAAGATTGACTGGTTTGATCTTGCTGTCCAAAGGACTTTCAGGAGTCTTCTCCAGCCCCACGGTTTAAAGGCATCAACTCTTCAGCGTTCTGCCTTCTTTATGTCCAGCTCTCACAACCGTACGTGACCCCTGGGAAGACCACTGCCTTGACTATGCGAACTTTTGTCGGCAGAGAAACGTCTCTGTTTTTTAACATACCGTCTAGGTTTGTCATCGCTTTCCTGCCAAGAAGCAATTGTCTTCTGATTTCATGGCTGCAATCACCATTCACAGTGATTTTAGAGCCAAAGAAGGGGAAATCTGTCACTACTTCCACATTTCCCCCCTCTATTTGCTATGAAGTAATGGGGCTGGATGTCATGATCTTAGCTTCTCTAATATTTAGTTTTAAGCTGGCTCTTTCACTCTCCTTCTTCACCCTCAGCCAGAGACTCTTTGGCTCCTCTTTGCTTTCTGCCATTAGAGTGGTGTCATCCACATATCTGAGGTTGTTGATGTTTCTCCCGATAGATAGGTATAGATATAGTTGGGTTTTTTTTTTCAGTTAGTTGTTTGTCCACTAGAGTGCACGCTTCATTAGGGCAAAGCCTTGGATCTGCTTGAGTCTGTGCTGTATGGACACCTGATATCTGGACTAGCATCTGAGACAGAGTGAGTTCTCAGCGTTAGCTGATGAACACATGCAGAGGAAGGTGGTAATGTCTCGATCAAGATAAGAAACTCAGGGGGAGAAAAGGAGATCACGTGAGGGTAGCCTCTATCTGCTCACTGAGGCTTTTCAAGTCCGAAGTATAGCTGTCCCTCTGTATTGGCAGGTTTTAACGCAAAGCTGGTTGAATCTGTAGATGCAAAACACAGGGCTATGGAGGGTCAACCATAACTGGTTAGGTGGCCAATTAGGGGGGATGCCAGTAGGCAAAGTGCAGGAACTGAAGAGTTTAGAGCAGTCCACAGAATTTGGGAAATGACCAGGAGGTGACTGAAGTCATAGTTAAGGGTGAGATTACCCTGGAGTAAGGGAAGAGCTGACCTTGGATAGTTAAAGACAAAGAAAGTTAATAGCATCTACCTTAAAGGAGTGAGCGCAAGTGAAATAGCTGGTCTGTCTCCTCCAGGCTTAGCCAAGTTACTGTAGGCAGAAGGTGCTCAAAAAATGCTTTACAGTATACCAACAACTTGTCAGACTAAGACCGACAATCCTTAGTGTCACCCTACTCTCAAAGCACTGACTCAAGAATTGTATATTTACAGGAGGCTCTTTTCCTTGTGTAGCATTCTGAGTTACTCCAGTCTAATCAGTCTGATTAAGAGATACTCCAGCATTACCCACTGTGTGAAATACTGCTATATTATTACGTGTTATTATCCAACGGTGGAAAGCAGGCAGTCAGGAACATAACTACTCAGAATGCTTTTAAGTTTGTGACGAACTGTCGCTCAGCTAAAAATAACCAGCCAGAGTCGGTGATGGGGAAACAGACGTCACCAGGAGTGCTCCATTCAGAAGAGTTAGTCAAGGAGGCAAAGGAAGGCCCCACACCGACACACACTCCCGCTGAAGCAACTGGGTGAAGCGCCTGCCCCGGGTGCGGCCGCAGAGGGTCCCTTGGCAGGCGGTCTTGGGGCATCGCTCTTGGGCAGAGGAGAAAGCCAGCAGAGTGCGTCCCCAGCCAGGACTTCAGTGTCTCTGCTGTTATCTTTTTTTTTTTTTAATGTTAAAATTCCACTGAAAATTGTGTCTGATGAAAGCACTCGCTATTAAAACACACCCTTTGGAAGCCACTGGCCTGAGGCAAGTTAATTCCAGGGATAAAAACCAACAGATGTTTTAAAATTCTAACTTTTATACCCATTTTAACCACTGGCTCGAGAGCAGGACCATTTACTGTGAGGACTGGTTGGTGCAGAGATTAAGAGGTACGTACAGTTTATACTTCTGTAATTTTTACAAAAATGAACATGTCTCTTCTCAAAAAAGTGTTAGAGGTACTTTAGTTCAGAGGACTTGTTTTTTCTATCTTCCATAGAAAACAAATGACAGTTGAAGCTAACTGCTTCCCTGGGCAAAGATGAAATCCTGTGTAGGCTTCATACATGACTGTATTTATGCTAAGAAATAAGAGAAACTGTTCCGTGTTTAATTAGTAGTAAAATCTATTCATACAGAACCCTTCTCTGGGGGAACTGTGAGCACTGGAATCAAATTTTTAAAAACAACTTTCATAAGATTCCTGTACGCTGTTCTTTTACAGATGAAAATCAAGTGTTTTCAATTTTGATTACAAAATGGTGTTTCAATGAAGAAATGAGAACAGCTACAGAGAACAATGGACTTCAAGGGGTTAAAATACAAACAGATCTCTTTTCTAATGCCAGCCCTTCTCCCAATTCCCAAAAGAGGAGGAGGTGGACATTCACAAGAACTACAGAGCATTATTTCAGTAATCTCTACGGTAACTTAGCCTTGAAAGTTCTGTCTTCAAAATGGAAAGACTCACAGTCAGAATTCACTGAGACCCTGGCTCACGAAGAGTATTTGAGATTTTCCTCAAGGCTGTTCAAGATGGAGACTGGGTGCTCCCCCACCCCCCATCCCCCATCCACAAGATAAGACACCAAGCCCTCCCTGACCAGCACCTGCCTGCAAGGTCCCGGGAGGAAAAGCTGAGTTCAGATATCCTTCAGGCTCTCTGACCCTCCCTGTGACCCCTGGCACACATGTGAGGAGCAGCTGGTCAGGGTTAGAAGTACAGTCTGGCTCCGGAGCCCTGCCCAGTTAACTGGCCCACAGAGCGGCCGACTGAACCCTGACCTTGGCCTCACCATCCCCATTCTCTAACCAAACGTGTTAACTGGCTGCAGGTTTTTTAACTAGGCCTCAGTGCACTTTCTAACGCACGCACACACACACACAGTGACAGGCCAGAATTTTCTCTAGTGAGGGAACATCATTTTAGTGGTCAGCAGCCCAGTGTGCATGCGTGTGTGCTTAGCCACTCAGTCCTGTGCGACTCTTTGCAACCACACGGACTGCAGCCCCCAAGGCTCCGCTGCCCGTGGGTCACCGTTTCCCCTTCTAGGCGATCTTCCAGATGCAGGAATCGAACCTCATCTCCTGCGTGTGCAGGCAGATTCTTAACCACAAAGCCACCTGGGAGGTTCTAACAGCCAAGGACTCACCAGCAAGTTCGACTGCAGCCAATGGTTAAACAGCAACCCCCAACGGGTTCAAACCCCACCCTCTGCTCCCACTCCTGTGCGTTCAAGGATGCCTCACGGAAATCGCCACAAAACACTCTCTTCAGAGACATTTCTTCTGCATGACTTCTGGTTCCCGTGCTCTCACTTACACGAACCCAGCACGCTAGCACAGGACAATTCTTCCAGGTCTCCCGTTCTCTGTGTCGGCATTCCTCAGTCACTGAACTTTTCACTGCCTCAGAGCCCTGTGTACACACTTCAGAACTGCTGACTGTTAGGAGGGAAGAAAGAACCTCAGGGATGCTCTGATACAAAGCCATTATTTTTTCAAACAGGGAACTGAAGTCCAGAGAAGTAAAGTGAGGGAAAAAAATGTCTGGGTGGCAAAGCTGGGGGACAGCAAACTGGATACTCTCTCCTAGTCCTGTGTTCATGCCAGGGGATTAAAAACCAGGTTCCTCGAGCCCTGGGGTGCCCAGCTGTGCCTCAGGCACCAGGAGACGGGAGGAGGTTGAGGGGAGACCCCAGGAACAGCTATATTTTCTCTGTTTCATATATTAAAGTTAAACATAAGATTTCATTTGAAAGAAAGGGTTTCATTGTAAATCAACAAACATCTTGAAAACCACCACATGGCAGAGCCAACTTCAAATAAATGGAAAGTTAAAAGAGAAACAACTAAAAACACAGGGTCTTACTTTAATGGATGTGTCTTTTTTTAAATGGAACAAGGAAAGAAAACAGCACTAAAACCAAATGTTATAACTTAGCGTTCTCTCCTTTATTTTTGCCTATCCAAGAAAATAAGACAAACAAAAAAGATGAAGAGAAGAACAACAAAGGGAAGGTAGTATATTTTCACTTCTAGGTCCCTAGAAATGTATTAAATCCATGCTACACTGACTGGACAATTTCAAGAAACAGAGTCACACAGGACATTAGCCTACCTAAGATTGTTAAGATAGATCTTCACTAAAAAGAATGAAAGAAAGATTTTCACAAGTTACTGGTACACACACACACAAAATCCTCCCAATTTTACCTTTTGTCTTCCTGTCTGCTCAGCACCTTTGATGGTTTGTAACTTCTTCCATTTTTTAAAGAAACTAATTCTTTTTTCACAGATGCTCACAAGCCAATGAACCATGTCTCTTTAAGGTGAGTAGGTGGGAGGGAGGCTGGTTCATCACCACGTGGTAAGCTAGAGCCGCAGGCAGTCTGCAGAAAGCAGAGGGCCCCAGGGACACTGGGAATTCATCAAGTCATCAAGAACTATGCTCACTGTGGTTTGGCACGCCACAAAAAAAACTTTTTGACTTTTTCATTTTGTCGATATAGATTCATAGCGGAGCTACATGGTTTAAAAATCCTGTTCCAGACTATCTTCTTAACTTTGTAAAGTTAACAGCTTCCAATGACAATGAACCAACCAACCTCTCTCATTTTATAGACTGTTTAAAGCCAGCAAGCTTGATCATTTTAGTAAAGCAACAGTTCCTTACAGGAAGTGCCCTCAAGCTAAACACCGTCTTTGGGGAGTTTGTTAATATGCTCAGTCAAGCCAGCTCTGCAGAAGCCAAGTGACCTCCCAGTGCCATCCTCTAAAAAGATTGAATGTCATCTGCTAAAAAGACTTCCTCCTCCCCTCCTACTCACTCCCAAATTTCCACAAGCAACATTAGCATTACAACACAAATGAGAGACACAGTCATTTCAGGGCGTGGAAAAGTCAACACACTTTTAAGAAGCCAAAAGATACTGGAACAGAAGGATAAATTGGGAGATTGGAACTGATGTATACACACTACTATATGATAAAATAGACAACTAAGAACCTGCTGTATAGCACACGGCACTCTACTCAATACTCTATAATGGCCTATACAGGAAAAGAGGCTAAAAGAAAAAAAAGAGTGGATATATGTATATGCATAACTGAGTCACTTTGCTATACACCTGAAACTAACACAATGTTGTTAAATCAACTATTACAATAAAAAATATTTAAATAAGTTTTAAAAAGATAATGGAACCAAGTACTGATTTTCCTCATGTTCTAAGGATATACGAGTATTAACATGAGTTGTTTTATGAACTTGGAACTCTGCAAAGTGTCATCTTGGTTAGCCCCCAAACAGACTTACTTAACTGACCTAACTTTCATGCTCTGCTTTTGAAGATCTCTGGGACAGAAATTCCACAATCTCCACTGGTAATCTGACTTGTAGTTTAATATCCTTCAGAGTCAAAGGGGACTGTTGCTTTCAACTTTATTTAAAAAGTTAAGCAAGAGCTTAGCTCTTGTAAAAGATGTCATCTGAACCCTGAAACTAGTAACTGGAGCAACACAAAAAGTGAACCTCGAAGAGCTATGCTATAGGCTAAACCACACATACTGGAAATGTGCCTGAGCTACAAGCATGGTTTTGTTGTTTGGTGCTCGGTTGCTCTCTTTGCCCAGATGACCCTATGTGCATCATGGCTGTCTGCATTCATGACTTAAATTCACAAGTTTAAGAACCACCTTCTAGGAATCATTGAGTACAAGGCTTCTGACGTCATTACCCTCCATCTCAGCAAGCTTTCTCATAGCTATATGTCCTATAACAAGGCAAAACTCTCATCCAGTCCATCGATAACATACGTGAACACCGCAGGCTCTGGAAAGAAAGCAACTCATGTGTGATGAAGAGGTCTCTCCTAGTCACTCTGGAAAATCATTCCCAGGCCTGCCACACTTTCCAAATGAGAAGAAATTTGGAGGTTTTGGTGTCCTTTTCCTTTTCTGTTTTTCTAAATGTCCCCTAAGCAATGTCATATTCAGGTTTCCTAAATTATTTTAAAGGTGAACCTTCCACTGAGCTACACTCCTTGAAATGAGTCTTCTGGAGATTTTGCCCTTGGCCTCCTGGAATTTTTCAATGAAGCTCGAAAGAGATGTTTACCTGACCTCAAACGCTATCTAATGAAAGCTCTGTTTTTAATTCCTTGAACTTTTCTCTCTGTCTTTTCTCATCATGCCCTCTGGGAAAGAAAGACAAGAAGAGTTGCTGGCTTGACCTCAACTGGCAAACACTAAGATAATCCAGTTCTAATAGTTTCTCAAGAACTTGGACAGCATCACAAAGACATTAATTATGTTCCTTCTCTGGCATGGTCGTTTGCACTTCACCTTTTTACAGGATCAATGTAAAGATAGGAATGCTAGCACGTAACCTTTGTGACAAAGACATCAATCACAGAAAGAATAAAAGGAATATTGCAGAGTTTTTCAAAAGCATGAGAGAGTAGGAAAAATCTATGAACTAAGGGGCAGAAAGAAGGAGTAAGACCTCCTTGTTTTTCTCTTTTGCCAATTAGTCCAAATGAGGCTGAGTTCAGACTCTCTCTAGCAGGGTTTGGAATTGATCACCCACAACCAGGGTACAGTTGATAATTTCATTTTCTTGTAAGAAAGAAGATTCCTGGTATGGAGCTTTTGGCAGCTCCATTTCAAATAGAAACATTTATGCCCATTTGGGAATGGCTTGGGTCATATATATTTCAGAGGCTTCTTCCTCCACCTGGGGTACTTTCTTCTACTAAGAGATCAAGGGGTGATATGAACAGCTTCACTTCATTGTCAATTTCCTCTGGGAACCACCTTCCAGGAATCATTTAGTACAAGGCTTCCGACACTATTACTCTCCACTCCACCGTACATGCTAGGTTTCCGGTATCATGCTTTTTCTTAGCCACAGGTCCTCTAAGAAGGCAAAATTACCATGTGATACATCAATAACATACATGAGCACAGTGAGGGCTCAGAGACTCCAGGTCCAGCTCTCTGCTACCTAGATGCTATGATTTGGGAGAGTGCTTACTCATGAAAGCTGTGTTTTGAGCAGACCATTCTGAGAAGGTACCCTTGGTATAATACTAAAGATTTACTCAAACCTCAGTACCAAAGTGTAATTTATTCCCTCCACCTTTTTGCATCTGAGTCACTCAGGTGGTAAACGGTCTGCCTGCAAAGCAGGAGACCAGGGTTTGACCCCTGGGTCAGGAAGATCCCCTCCAGTGCTCTTGTCTGAAGAATTCCACGGACAGAGGAGCCTGGCAGGCTGCAGTCCATGAGGTTGCAAAGAGCTGGACACAACTGGACTACTAACACTTAAAATAAAAAAGATGAAAACTGGCCTCAAGCAAAGCAAAAAGGCTTATGAAGTGTCCCAACTTCAGTGAGTTTTTTCCATTCTTACTCCCTGGCCATTCCCCTGTACCATGAGTCAAAACAGATCAACTACTAGAGCCGCAGTTGGAATAATTTCAGATTTCAGGACCGAGCCGCATTGAAATGCCTACCATGATGTGAAATTCATACTGGCTGACTGAGTGGACTGACTGATTCGTAGGAGTCTTCAAAAATTGCTCTCAGAATCTCATTTAACACTTTGTTTATGTTCCAGCTTAGCATATCTAATTAAGGACTGTGACAAGGATCTTCAAGTGAAGTAAAAGATCAGGCAAGTCCCTCAAGCGTCCTCATCTGTAATAATCGGAAGGAAGATGCAGGTTGAGAAACCCATTCCACCAGCAATAACAGGAAATGAGAAGGCAAATAACTCAATGGTTTTCAACTTTTTTGTTCATCTTTATCCAGCTCAACTCAGACTGGCTACTTCTTTATACCTGGGTCACTTTGCATGAACAGAAGCCCTACAGTTAAAAATAAGGGAACTTATTTTGTCCCCATTCCATTCAAATTTTCATTTATTCAGTCATATCAATGGCTTAGTTTTTCATGCTCTTTTTTTCTGAAAGGAATGACAGTTTTAAAAATGGCTTTTCTTCTAGATGATAAATAAGAGATCTTTAGTCTTAGTTTATGTTGAAATGATATGAGTTTCCAGGCAAGAATACTGGAGTGGGTTGCCATTGCCTTCTCCAAACTTCTTGAGAAAGGTAAAAAGGACAGTAGCCATTTGTCAGGAAGTACTTCTCATTGACAATGCAAATGAGGGAAGCAGTGTGACCTCAGATTTTAGGTCCTTCTGTGGGCCTGTCTCTACCTGTTTCTAGGAAATGAGACACGATGATAATGTGTTCACTCTCAGCTAAGTGACACACAGGGATATAAAGCATTTGATTCTGCTTGGGACAGAACTGTTCCATAAATCTTTCAAGGATGAATTAAAAGCTTAGCTCTGGACAGAGACTATGAGTACCACTGGCCTTAGAAAGGCATGAGGGTGAGCAAGAACCAGAGGCCCAGCTGTCTCCACGGTTTGATGAGATAGAAGAATCTTGAACGTTTGAAATTAGGGGTATGTGGAATGAATAGGAAACAGATGATGAAAGAGGTTCTAAAGCTGTTATCCCTGGAAACTAGCCCCCAGGAAGCTATCGTGGGTGTGTGTAGTATCAGAGGGTCAGGAGTAAATAAATATTCAGTGTAGAAACATCCCAGCCATGCATCAAGGGAGACAGAATCTCCCAGAACTGAGACCTCAAGAGCACTGAGGTCCTCCTCATCACGGATGAACTGAGCCCTTGCATTCATCTCCCTGGATCGCTTACAACGATCACACTGAGACAGGCTATGGACTCCGTGTTACAGATGGGGCCTGAGGTCAGGCCCTTCTCACACAACCTCCCAGTGTCAGAGCTTCAAGTGGAAGGGCTGGCAAGATCATTTTTATCTGATGCTTGTACCTCTCTAAAGGACCTAAGGAGGAGGAACCGCATCAACTCTGGAGTGCAGACTCTTGGGAGTACCGGCTTCACTATTTGCAGTGTGGGGACATAATTACCAAGCACGGTCAAAAGCTGTCCTTTCAGTCTCCTTTCCCTGGGGCAAGTGACTCAAACCTCTAAGAGCTCTGCTGTTCCTAACATGGGCTCATCAACATGCCACCTCACTGGGCAGCTGTGAGGATTAAGTGAGACGGTTTCGTAACAACAAAGCAGTAGGCAAGTACTGGTGGTGGTCGTCCCATGTTATCCGCTGGAATCTCATGTTGCCTCATTTACGTAAGAGGGCTACCCCAACTGGTTTTGCAGAAGCCCTGAGCATAACAGAGGAACTGCAGCGTCTGAACGCAGGAACTGCAGCCCAGTGCATGGAGCCTTCCCAGAGCTGGTGTGCTTCTGGCTCCTCAGCCTCTGTTTCTGCTTCCTCGGTCACCACAAAACAGTGACACACTGGGGCAGTCAAGTCTGCGAAGAGACTCCCACCTGGCGTGTGTAAGTGTTCCAGGAGTAAGCCTGTGCAAGGCCCCATCCTCCCCAGCTCCTCTCCCAACAGAGCAGGCACACACATTCAATAAAGCAAACATCCAGGTGTTATAGGGGGGAAAAAAAGCAAGTTGATCTTTAAATTCTATTTCACCACTTGGTTTAGGGTTCTCCATTTATTAATCTAGGATAAACTGTGTTTTCTAGCAATTATTATTTGAAAAACTCAGGAAAAGGGTGTTTCAATATAACAAGAACGAGAATATCCTCTTTATATATACTAAGACTTAGAATATTCTTTTTAGTTGTTTTTGTTGCCTAATGAACACTTCAAGTTATTTAACTCAGTAAGGTTACCTCTTTATTGGAGATGAGAAACCTAGTAGCTTTTGCTTCAAAAAGAACAACTGCTAGTTTATTATAATTGCACCTTATCCTTTTGATCTTGACCTTCATTATTAATAATAAAACAAAGGTATTTCTGACAGTCATTAAAGTCCTTGCCACTTGAGCTGTGGAAAAGAAATATTAAACAAGGCAAGGCCAAATACTTCGAACTTCGCTAACAATGGGACAATGTCTGTTGCACAGCCAATTTAAGTTGGCCACAGAGACTCATGGTAGAAAGTGAGGAGGAACTGAGGAGCCTCCTGATGAAAGTGAAAGAGGAGAGCAAAAAAGCTGGCTTAAAACTCAACATTCAAAAAACGAATATCATGGCATCTGGTCCTATCACTTCATGGCAAATAGATGGGGCAACAATGGAAACAGTGACAGACTTTCTTTCTTGGGCTCCAAAATGACTGCAGATGGTGACTGCAGCCATGAAATTAAAAGACGCCTGCTCCTAGGAAGAAAGCTATGACCAACCTAGACAGCATATTAAAAAGCAGAGATATTACTTTGTCAACAAAGGTCCGTCTAGTCAAAGCTATGGTTTTTCCAGTAGTCATGTATGGATGTGAGAGTTGGACCATAAAAGCTGAGCACCGAAGAATTGATGCTTTTGAATGTGGTGTTGGAGAAGACTCCTGAGAGTCCCTTGGACTGCAAGAAGATCCAACCAGTCCATCCTAAAGAAAATCAGTCCTTAATATTTATTGGAAGGGCTTAGCTCCAATACTTGGGCCACCTGATGTGAAGAACTGACTCATTGGAAAAGACTCTGATGCTGGGAAAGATTGAAGGCAGGAGGAGAAGAGGATGACAGAGGATGAGATGGTTGGATGGCATCACCGACTCAATGGACACCAGGCTCTAGGAGTTGATGATGGACAGGGAGGCCTGACATGCTGTAGTCCATGGGGGTCACAAAGAGTCGGACAGAACTGAGCGACTGAACTGAACTGATAGAGACTCGGGTGGCACTCGTGGTAAAGAATCCACCTGCCAATCTGTGGGTCTGATCCCTGGGTTGGGAAAATCCCCTGGAGTAGGAAATGGCTCCCCACTCCAGTATCCTTGCCTGGGAAATTCCATGGGCAGAGAAGCCTGGCAGGCTATAGTCCTTGTGGTTGCAAAGAGTTGGACATGACTGAGCACATAGAGACTCACACTTTCCACAGTCTATCTGCTGGCATGGTTGATGCCTGTTGGCAAAGAAGTCATGTAGAGTCTTCTTATTAAACAGGACAAAGGGATGACAATGTTAGGCGCTGTGAGCTAGCTGTTAGGAAGAGTTCTCCCACTGGGAAGGGCCTGTGGGCCGGGAATAAGTGACACAACAGGAAAACACCACCAGAAAATGCTGACACCTCTGCTCAGCATCCCACACCTCCTGGTCATAGGGACTCAGGCCTGAATCCTGAACACTCAGGGTCCACATGTAAGCCATTATGAGTAACTGCGCTTGAAATTTAATGCCACATCTGCTCTTCTGCAGCCTTTGGAAGTCTTACGAATTTCTCTGACAACTGTTTGCAAAGGCCATAATCACAGGCATCTGAAACTGGATCTCCAGCTCCAGGGTAGAACACCACAGAATTTCAATAGGCTCCTGGCCCAACCATATTTGGTTTCTTGTCTCTCTTGCTTTCTCTAAAATTGCGCTGAGCCTTCAATTTGCAGAGAGTGTGATTGGCATGGGAAGAAGGCGGCCCGCACCATCCTCACCACGCAGGCCCCTTATCACCTCCCTTCTGGTTGCAGTAGGAGGCAACCTGGGCTCACAGCAACCTCCAAACCTCCAGGGCCGCTGCTCCATGACAGCTCCGGAATCCAGGAGGCGGCCTGAGGAGGCACCCCAGCCAGGGGACCAGAAGACAGACTGCATGGGTCCTCCCAACCCTTTCACTTGGGTTGCTCAGAAGCGGTGTGGCTCTGAGGCTGACAATGTGACAGCGACACTTTGAACAATGCACGCAATCGCCCCGAGTCTGTTCTGTGTTGGAAACATCTAACAGCGTTCACTTATTAAAAGGATTTCTGCGCTGGTCTACCTTCATCCCGTAAACACAAGAATCAAGCCGGAAGAATTCCTGCACTAATTCGGCCACCGGCGGATTCAGTAACACTGAGCGAGTCACCTCCCGTCAATCTTCTAACCCCATTTCTATCTTCCTGTTTTTCCTTATGAGGAACAAACATAACAAGGTACACAGAAGTGTTCCTTAAAGGATGAGGTGCTGTTATTAGCGTCTCATTGTCCTCTTCGGAAGCTCCTTTCTGACAGTTAAGAGCTCTGGAGCCAGACTGGCAGGGTTAATTCAAGTCTTGGGACTGCTCTCACCTCATTTTTCTCATCTGTAAAGTGAGGATGAAACGGCCCCTAATTCTGAATTACTTAATTAGATGGGGAAATGTAAGGAAAGCACTTAGTCCAGAAATAATCAGTGGTGCCTAAGGTGAGTCACTCCCATGATCCTGCCATTAGCACTGCTTTCTTTCTTGATTTCATCAGGCACCTTTCAAAATACAATACCTTTTTTAAGGTGTTCACCTTTGGCACGCTAAGGGAAGAGGAGGGACTAATAATGATCATTACATCGGCCACCTCATTTCATGCCCTGAAGCAGCACACACCGCATATCCAGTATCCCTTTTCATCTTTAGTCCAGAAAGGTCAAGTGGCTGGCTGTTAGGTGGCAACCAGGATGCGCAGCCAGGCACGAGGGGCCCTGACTATGCTTTCTATTGCACTGTTTCCATTTGGATACAGTGGGAGTGCAATAAAGGTTTCCCTAAAAAATGATCAAGTCACCTAATTTATACAGGCAGTGCAGTTCAAAGGCTACAGTGAAAAACAGCTTTAGATTTGGACTTCAGCAGTCAAGGCCCAGCTCAGCTGGTACCTCATCCTGCCCTGCCTCCCAGCCCCTCCTTTACTGCAGTGAGGGGTGAATGCTGAGCAGAGACCTCCGTGGCACACACGCCTGTGCAGACTCAGCGGCAGCACCTCTGCTGCTCCCTGCCTGTCTTCTCCAAGAGACTGGACATGGGTTCACCTCACGTGCCCAGGGCTCCAGCCGACACCCAGCCTGGAGCAGTACACGAAGTTGTCAGCTGAATGGATGCATGAATCCTGGCCATCTGTGTAGTCCCTGTCATACCAAAGATGTGTTTATTTGACAATCATGAGAGGTTAAAAGGGTCCAGAATTGAACTCGGCCCCTGCAGGGAGTCATGGCAGAATATAACCCGTGTAGTTTGCAAGATCACACCTCACAAAGAGCATTTCATAATTCTATGTAATTAGAAAGACAGCTAATATATTTATACAGGTATCAAACTTGACTTGTCGTATCTGCTATGAAATGCTCTTGCAGCATTATATCAGGTTGGTGCAAATGTAATCTGCAGTTCTGCATTGTTGAAATTTGCCTTTTAATATTGGAAAATACTCTTAAATAAAGATGGTTATGTTATACCTAATTTTAAAGCTCATTTCTTGCTTTGTTTTTTGTTAATGACTTATCACTTGCTATTTATATGTATTTTAGACTATGGAAATGATGCTAGGCAAAAAGCAAATCTGAGCGATTTTCTTATTTGCGTTCAAAATGGGTTGTAAAGCAGCAGAGATAGCTTGCAACATCAACAACACATTTGGCCCAGGAACTGCTAATGAAGGTACAGTGCAGTGGTGGTTCAAGTTTTGCAAAGGAGATGAGAACCTTGAAGATGAGTGTAATGGCCGGCCATTGGAAGGAAGTTGACAACAACCAACGGAGAGCCATCATCGAAGCTGATTCTCTTACAACTACACAAGAAGTTGCCAAAAAACTCAGTGTTGACTAGCATGCACATTCAGCCTTTGAAGCAAATTAGAAAGGTGACAAAAGTTTGATAAGGGAATGCCTTATAAGCTGACCAAAAATCAAAAAAATCATCATTTTGAAGTGTCAGCTTCTCTTACTAGATGCAACAGCAGCAAACCATTTCTTGATTGGATTATGACATGTGACAAATAGGATTTTATACAACAACCAGCTCAGTGATTGAACCAAGAAACTCCAAAGCACTTCTCAAAGCCAAACTTGCACCAAAAAAAGGTCATGGTGAGTGTTTGGTCATCTGCTGCTGGTCTGATCCATGAAAGCTTTCTGAATCCCAGTGAAACCATTACATCTAAGAAGTATGCTCAGCAAATCGATGAGATGCATGGAGAAGGGAATGGCTACACACTCCAGTATTCTTGCCTAGGGAATTCTATGGACAGAGGAGTCTGGCAGGCTACATTCTATGGGGTCGAAAAGAGCGGATACAACTGAGCAACTTTTACTTACTCTTTCACAGAAAACTGCAACGCCTGCAACCAGCAGTGGTCAACAGAAAAGGATAAATTTTTCTCCACAACAACCCCTAACCACATGTCACACAACCGATACTTCCAAAATTGAACCAGTTGGGCTATGAAGTTTTGTCTCATCCACCATATTCACCTGACCTCTTGCCAACCGACTTCTTCTTCTCCAAGCATCTCGAGACCTTTCTGAAGGAAAAACTCCTCTGCAACCAGCAGGAGGCAAAAAATGCTTTCCAAAAGTTTACTGAATCCCGAAACACGAATTTTTAAGCTATAAGAATGAACAAACTTATTTCTTGTTGGCAAAAATGTATTGTTGTAATTGGTCTTATTTTGATTTAAAAACATGTTTTTCAGGCTATTTATAAGGCTGAATTGATTTAGAAGGCCGAATTTAAATTGACTTAAAATTTAAAATTCAACATCTGAAACCACAATTTCATTTGCACTAACCTAATACAAATGTACAAACTTCACAGAGATGGCTGTATTATACTTAGTACCACATTTTTTTTGGTAGGGGGCAGAGGGATAGTCCAGGAAGACCCAGTCAATGATATCAAAACATTGGGCAATACTTTTAAAGGTATGTTTTAATGAAAGGTTATCTTTGGATCATCATGTTTCCTTTTGACAAGTACCTGGCAAGAGAGCAAATACAAACTCACATAAAGGTATTAACTGATTATATAAGTAAAACAAAATCCAAGTTCTTTCTAATGTACTTAGCCCCTCAATTTGCTGTGCCTCTTGATTTTTATTTTTACTAACTATATAGAGTTCATTTTTCCCTTCTCACTTCATACATTTTTACAACTAATGAATACTGCAAGCAAAGCTTCTATCAAAGTTTCGAGTGTGTTACTTTTTTCTTTTCCAGTCTTCAATCGGGTCTTCCTCCTGAAGGATTGAGAATCACAGAGACAGACAGACCTCTTGACATTTAAATGAAGCATTGCTGGACAATTGTTTTTTAAACATCTATAATGCTTACCCTTGGACTTAATAAAGATCAACATACTTCTGTCAAAAAAAATACATGAAATAAGTTTATATGTCACTAAACATTCAAATAAAACCAAGAAATAGCTATAGCCATGCTAGAACATTGAGTCTTACCAAAATTATGAAGAATGTAAGGTCATAATAATCCCAGAAAAATTTCATACAAATGAAGAATGTAGATTCTGCCTTATGCTGTCGCAGCTAAAAAGGCTTCCTAGTCTCTTTTGCCTTTGATTTATTTTAGGATCTCTGACCCTTTATTCCTGGGAGTTAATGACATTTCTGAGTACTAGTAAAAACTAAACAATTATGTCTCGATGCCAGCCTAGTAACACATTTAATGTGCTAGTTTGTGGTGGAAGGGGGAAATCTCATTGACTTGTTTTTCATAAAGGGGATTCCCTGCTGTTAGCAGTAAAGAATCCGCCTGCCAAAGCAGGTGATGTGGGTTCGATCCCTGGGTCAGGAAGATCCCCTTGAAAAGGAAATGGCAATCCACTCCAGTATTCTTGCCTGGGAAATTCCATGAACAGGGGAGCTTTGCAGGTTACAGTCCAGGGGATCACAAAGAGTCAGACACATCTTAGCAATTAAACAACAATTTTTCAAAACAACCACCTCATATACATCCTCTGTCCATAAAGAGACTCTACAAAAGTCAGACATCCACACTGGGTATGTATGTCCAAGTTCCTTACGGAAGGGAATTCAGATAAGGACATAAACCCTAAATGACCACTCTGTCTGTTCCCATGACCAAGCAACAGACAAAATGTAAGGAACAAGAGGAAGCAGTTGACCTACAAGGGCCTGAACATTTTTCCCTCTGCAGCTTTTGAAACAGTTTACAGTTTCTTTATCTTTATTAGGACATTTTCCTCATCAAATTAATGACTCACTAAACAAAAGGCTTACTAAAATGTTTACAGTTGGGAATAAACTATCCGTTAAGGCTCCAGCAGAAAAGACAAGTCATAATTCGTCATTGCTTTTCAATGAAATCATCTGGGAACGGCAAAGCTGAAGAGCTGGGATAGAAACATAGGATGACAACTTGTAATTCAAAGGAAACCCTGAGACCAATGCTAAGAAAATGCCTGCAATCCTTTTGGCCCTATAATCCTTCCCATCATCATCTCCACTCTCCCACCTATACAGAGCTCTTTCTGAAACAGGTCAAACACAGACATTCTTTTGGAATAACTGGCATTGTTAAAACCAAGTCCTTTGGAAGGTAACTGAAAGGTGTATAAGGTAGTGAAGACTTGGTCTTATGAGGACATAAGGGAACAAATAGTGGAGGTGATAAATGGATTCAAGGGATTAGATCTGGTAGACAGAGTGCTTCAAGAACTATGGATGGAGGTTCCTAACACTGTATAGGAGGTGGTGACCAAACCATCCAAGAAAAGAAATCCAAGAAGGGAGAGTGGTTGTCTGAGGCCTTACAAATAGCTGAGAAAAGAAGAGAAGCCAAAGGCAAAGGAGAAAGGGAAAAATATATCCAACTGAATGCAAAATTTCAAAGAATAGCAAGGAAAGATAAGAAGCCTTCTCAAGGGATCAATGCAAAAAATAGAGGAAAACAACAGGATGGGAAAGACTAGAGGTCTCTTCTAGAAAATTAGATACAAAACAAACATTTCATGCAAAGATGGGCACAAAAAGGACAGAAATGGTATGGACCTAACAGAAGCAGAAGGTATTAAGAAGAGGTGGCAAGAATACACAGAAGAACTGTACAAAAAAGGTCTTAATGACCCAGATAACCACAACGGTGTGATCACTCACCTAGAGCCAGTCATCCTGGAGTGTGAAGTTAAGGGGCCTTAGGAAGCATTAGCATGAACAAAGCTACTGGAGGTGACGGAATTCCAGCTGAGCTATTTAAAATCCTAAAAGACGATGCTTTTAAAGTGCTGCACTCAATATGCCAGCAAATTTGGAAAACTCAGCAGTGGCCACAGGACTGGAAAACGTCAGTTTTCATTCCAATCCCAAAGGACAATGCCAAAGAATGTTCAAACTACCATATAGTCAAGGTAATTTCACATGCTAGCAAGGTAATGTTCAAAATCCTTCCAGCTAGGCTTCAGTGGTATGTGAACCAAGAACTTCCAGATGTACAAGCTGGATTTACAAAAGGCAGAGGAACCAGAGATCAAATTGTCAACATCCACTGGATCACGGAGAAAGCAAGAGAATTCAAGAAAAACATCTACTTCTGCTTCATTGACTGTACTTAAGCCTTTGACTGTGTGGATCATAGCAAACTGTGGAAAATACTTAGAGATGGAAATACCAGACCACCTTACTCGTCTCCTGAGCAACCTGTATGCAGGTCAAGAAGCAACAGTTAGAACAGACACGGAACAATGGACTGGTTGAAAACTGAGAAAGAAGTATGTCAAGGTTGTATATTATCACCCTTCTTATTTAACTTCTATGCAGAATTCATCATGCAAAATACTGGGCTGGATGAAACTGAATCTGGAATCAAGATCACCAGGAGAGATATTGACAACCTCGAAATGCAGATGATACCACCCTAACAGAAGAAAGGGAAGAGGAGCTAAAGAGCCTCTTGATGAATCTGAAAGAGAAGAGTGAAAAAGATGGTTTAAAACTCAAAATTCAAAAAACTAACATTATGGCACCTGGTCCCATCACTTTATGGCAAACAGGTGGGGGAACAGTGGAAACAGTGAAATAAATAAAAATATTTTATTTTCTTGGGCTCCAAATCACTGCAGATGGTGACTGCAGCCACGAAATTAAAAGACGCTTGCTCCTTGGAAGAAAAGCTATAACAAACCTAGACAGCATATTAAAAAGCAGAGACATCACTTTGCCAACAAAGGTCTGTCTAGTCAAAGCTATTGTTTTTCAAGTAGTCATGTACTCATGTGAGAACTGGATAATAAAGAAGGCTGAATGCTAAAGAATTTTTAATTTTGAACTGTGGTGCTGGAGAAGACTCTTGAGCATCCCTTGGACAGTAGGGAGATCAAACCAGTCAATCCTAAAGGAAATCAACCCTGAATACTTGGAAAAGAAAATATAAAGGTAATCAACACTGGAAGGACTGATGCTGAAGCTGAAGCTCCAAAACTTTGGCTACCTGATGTGAAGAGTTGACTCACTAGAAAAGATGCTGCTGCTGGGAAAGACTGAGAGCAGGGGGAGAAGGGGGAGACAGAGGATGAGATGGTTGGATGACCATCAACTTAACGGCCATGAGCTTGAGCAAACTCTGGACGATAGTGGAGGACAGGGAAACCTGGTGTGCTGCAGTCCATAGGGTCACAAAGAGGTCACGACTTAGCGATTGAACAACAACCACAAAGGGACAAAAGGGAAGCTGGTTAGTTGAAGCAACGAAAGACAAAAACATGGCATAGTTTAGCACACACATAGAAAAAAAAAAGGCATGATATCAGTTCATTTCAATCGCTCAGTCGTGTCCAACTCTTTGTGACCCCACGGACTTCAGCACACCAGGCTTCCCCGTCCATCACCAACTCCCAGAGCTTGCTCAAACTCCCATCCATGGAGTCGGTGATGCCATCAACCATCTCATCCTCTGTCATTCCCTTCTCCTGCCTTCAATTTTTCCCAGCATCAGGGTCTTTTCCAAAAAGTCAGTTCATCGCATGAGGTGGCCAAAGTATTGCAGTTTCAGCGTCAGTCTTTCCAATGAATATTCAGCACTGATCTCCTTTTGGATGGACTGGTTGGATCTTCTTGCAGTCCAAGGGACTCTCAAGAGTCTTCTCCAACACCACAGTTCAAAAGCATCAACTCTTCAGTGCTCAGCTTTCTTTATAGTCCAACTCTCACATCCATACATGACCACTGGAAACAACATACATTCATAAATTTCCTATGGTTGTACCTGCACACATAACTGGCACAACATGATGGCTGATGGAGTTGAGACTGATTTCCATCTGAATTTAAGATTGAGAGCCAGCAGAGGGGGTGTTGGGAAGGATGTGCCAAGCACTCCATCTGGAAAGCTTTCCTGCAAAGAAATGGTTCCCTTCAAATCATTTCCATTTGGTGATCTTTTCAATGGTCAAGAACATATATTAATGAATAAGCAATTAGAACGATGTTTGTTTGTTTGTTTGTTTTTAACATGTAACACAGACCTATAGTTAGAGGCCAAAGGGAAGATGCCAGTGTGATGGTAGCATTCCGCCAGGGAACTCTGGAAGAAACCAGAAGAACCAGAGATGGTGAGGCATTTGGTCCCAGTAGTTCAAGAAGGATGGGGCGTACCTCCAGTGAGGAGAAGGAGAACGAACGCCTCCCGCGGCAGAAGGAAGCCTCGGCAAGCTGCAGTCAGTTGTGTGCTGGGGATTCTTCTCACTAAAAGACACACTGATAATTCTGTAAAGGAAGAGGTAACCTGGGTTTATCTCCTGGGTAGTTTATAGTTCTCCAGGTAAACAGCATAAATTCTCTGCTCTGTGGGGGGGGGGAGTGACTTTTTCCCCCTTTTTCTCTACCAAAGTTTCACAGTTGTGTGGCAAAGAGACTCCTCCCTCTCTTTTTCAGCATCTTTCACTTCTTCCCTTCTAATTTCATCTACATTAAATCCTCAACTTATTGAAAAATCCAAGTACACAGAAACACACACTTAGCCGAATTACTCCTGACAACTGGGTGGCTATTCTGTCTGAATTTCTAAAACGATTCAAAGCTGTATGAAAAGAGGTTCCTTTACACAATCAGTCAGAACAGAACCTACTCCTGGGTCCTTGCTGTTCCATCAGAACAAGAACCAGTATTACAACAACATTAATTAAAATAGCCAAAAGGTGCAGGCAACCCAACAGTCCACTGAAAGATGGATGAATAAACAAAACGTGGTTCATACACACAATACACACAATGGAATATTGTTCAGCCTTAAAAAGGAAGGAAATTCTGACATATGCTACAACATGGATGAACTATGGGGATGTGAGCTGTGAACTTCCAGGTGTTCAGGCTGGATTTAGAAAAGTCAGAGGAACCAGAGTTCAAATTGCCAACATCTGTTGGATCATCAAAAAAGCAAGAGAATACCAGAAAAACATCTACTTCTGCTTTACTAACTATGCCAAAGCCTCTGACTGTGTGGATCACTATAAACTGTGGAAAATTCTTCAAGAGATGCAAGTACCAGACCACCTGACCTGCCTCTTAAGAAATCTGTATGCAGGTCAGGAAGCAACAGTTAGAACTGGACATGGAACAACAGACTGGTTCAAAATCAGGAAAGGAGTGCGTCAAGGCTGTATATTGTCACCTCGCTTATTTAACTTATATGCAGAGTACATCATGAGAAATGCTGGGCTGGATGAAGCGTAAGCTGGAATCAAGATTGCCGGGAGAAATATCAGTAACCTCAGATATGCAGATGACACCACCCTTATGGCAGAAAGTGAAGAGCTAAAGGGCCTCTTGATGAAAGTGAAAGAGAAGAGTGAAAAAGCTGGCTTAAAATTCAACATTCAGAAAACTAAGATCAGGGCATCTGGTCCCATCACTTCATAGCAAATAGATGGGGAAATGGTGGAAACAGTGAGAGACTATTTTTGGGGGCTCCAAAATCACTGCAGATGATGACTGCAGCCATGAAATTAAAAGATGCTTGTTTCTTGAAAGAAAAGTTCTGACCAACCTAGACAGCATATTAAAAAGCAGAGACATTACTTTGTCAACAAAGGTCCATCTATTCAAAACTGTGGTTTTTCCAGTAGTCATGTATAGATGTGAGAGTTGGACTATAAAGAAAGCTGAATGCCAAAGAATTGATGCTTTTGAACTGTGGTGTTGGAGAAGATTCTTGAGAGTCCCTTGGACTGCAAGGAGATCCAACCAGTCAATCCTAAAGGAAATCAGTCCTGAATATTCATTGGAAGGACTGATGCTAAAGCTAAAACTCCAATACTTTGGCCAACGTAAGTTCCAGGAGTTGTTGATGAACAGGGAAGCCTGATGTGCTGCAGTCCATGGGGTCGCAAAGAGTTGGACATGACTGAGCGACTGAACTGATGAAGACATTATGAAGTGAAATAAGCAAGTCCCAAAGGGACACCATAAGATTCCTCCTATACAAGGTCTCTAGAGTAGTCCAATCACAGAGACAGAAAGCAGAAGGGTGGTTGGCTTAGGCTGGGGAGACAAGGAATGGGTTGGGGGGAGCTCCCAAATAAGGGTACAGAGTATCAGTTTCACAAGATGAATGAGTTCTGGAGATTGATGGTGATGATTACTGTACCAAAAAAAAAAAAAAACATGAATGGATGTGATGCCACTGAACTGTGCACTTAGAAATGTTAAGAGGGTTAATTTTATGTTACATGTTTTTTGTTTACCACAATTAAAAACAAAACAAACACCCACACAACCAGGTTTCCACGCCTGCTTTTGGCATCTGTGGCATAACCTTCCATCACTGAAGGTTTCTGGCTGGGGCGGGCATTCCTCAGTAGTGCCAGGTCCCCACCAGCCTCTGGCAGTTATGTGGGGCTAAAGGAGCTGGGCCACCGCGCCTCCCAGGGAGTCCTTTCCCAGAAACAGTTTCTGCAGCAGGAATGCCTGACTTGCTTCCCCTCCTTGTGGAAATCAGAAGAGAAATGTTTCACTGCCCTGAACAGGCTGGGTAATAAGATCTCAGGTTCCCTGAATAAGGAAGGCGGAAGAGCTGAAGTCAAGAGCCCAAGGCCCTGGGATCCCTGGTGATGCGATTCTACCCGGTAGCGTCACAGTGGAGGAAGACAGGGCCTGGGGACGTAAGCACGCGTGCCGCCTCCCCAGGGGGCCTCTCCCTTTACCGTAACAACAGCACCGTCATGATTAAATGCTTTAAACAGATTGCTCTACAAGGTTCTCACAGACTTGGTCCTCACCTCAAGGAGGTCATAGTTTATGATAAACCATGGTGTCCACACGAGCTGAAACGTACAGATGGCAGACTGGGACACTCAGCGTTTGGTGGGCCATGATGTACTGATGTGGGAGAGGTTGAGGACATGCAACAGGCAAGCAAGAACAGGCAAGGGGGAGAACAGGCAAGCGAGCCAGAAACCAGACAGACCTAGGATGAGAGGAAGAACGCGAGAGCAACGCGTGGTCCAGGAGGTCAAGGCTGGACTGGAGTCGAGGGGGCGTTCTTCGGCAACTGGCAGTTCACGACGCTCCCAGCTCTGAAGCAGTCTCATGAACCGACCCAAGGCTCCATGTTTGATGAGGCAAGAAAAGAGAGATGGAAACCATCTCTCATTCTAACCAAATCTCAGGATGATATATAAGAATAGCAAATACTCTCATACTGCTTACTAGGCACTGTTAACACTCTGTAGGTGTTAATTTATTTGAGGCTCACAACCACCGGCACCGTCTTAGCCACTGATGGAGAAAGGAAGACATAAGAAGGCTAAGGAGCTTGCCCAAGATTTAAGAGCTAGAGGGTGTGAGACTCGGGCACGGTCCTTGCTCTTAACCATTATGCTATCCTGCTCCTCTGCAAGAAGACAGGAGAGAGGCTGGAGGATGGTCCGCACGAGGGAGCGTGGCAGCTCTGCCCACTCTTCTTCCCGGGGAGGGGCAATAGAGCTTTTGGTTGAGACACGCTCCCAGTCGCATCAGTGTGGGTGACATGTTAACTCTTACACCCCTTACTTCCTAGCATGTGGCCTTGGGCATAATTAACCTCTCTGAGAAGCTATTCACTGTACCTATAATTTATGCTGTCTAGTGTATCTGTGAGGATTAAATGAAGCTCCTGGCATATACCCAATAGATAAAAGCTATTATTTGACCAGCTGAAGGCTCTCAAAACAAGCATCTGACACACAGTCACCATCTAATAAATTAATCAAAATGCTGTAAAAAAGTAATAAAGGCTGTAGTCTACAATGGGATGCAATAGTGAGTTCATAGCCACAATCTTCAATGGCTCCTATACCACACTGTTTGGGGAGAGATTTGATCATTTCTCTGAAGGGTTCTCCTGGGACAGTTGAAAACCAAGACAAGACAAAAGAGACAAATTTATAAGTTAGCAGAATGTTTTATTTAAAAACATCATGCGAGGGTTGAAGATAATTTTTAAAACCACATTTTATAAAAGGCTTAGTTTGATTCTAACATTCCACAATTACTAAATCACCTATAGAAAATGGACAGCTTCCAATAACCAAAGAAGGAACGTAATTGCACATCACATCCAAAAGTGCAGAGAGAATCCATCTGATGAGGTTAACCTTTGGAACTGGTATGAGTGCCGTTTCTCCCCTTAGAATGGAGCCTGAGCTCAGGCACCTGGTTGCCAGTCACCAGATAGTCACCTTTGAACCCAGCACGTTCTGAACTCACAATCAGGAATGGAACCGCAGGACTTCACTGGTGGTCCAGTGGTTAAGAATCCGCCTGCCGCTTCAGGGGACAAGAGTCTGATCCCCCGTCCAGGAAGATTCCATGTGCCACCGGGCAACTAAGCCCGTGTGCCACAATTACTGAAGTCCAGGCACTTACAGCCCAGGAGCCACACCAAGAGGAGCCTGTGCACGGCAACTAGGAAAAAGCCTGTGCGCAGCAACGAAGACTTAGCAAGCCAAAAATAAAAATAAATGAATAAAAATATTTTTTAAAAAAGAATGTAACCACAGCTGGCAATGCCACCAACACACTGGCTGATGGACGGCTGCCAGGACCACTTCAAACCAGGATCTAAGGTAAAACAACAAGTCAGATGAGTCCCATGTGGACACCCCACCCCTGGTCAGGATGCAGGGATTCTCCTTCCTGGAGACAGACCTTATTTTTACAACAGGCTTTTCTATTTTCCTTGCAAACTGCTTCAACTGTAAGAACACAAATCAAACATCTGAAATAATGAGTCACCTACTGGCTTGAATCCGAAGCACCAGGTCAAATGCAGTTGAAGCCACGTCAGTGCCTGAAGCAACTCTAGCGCAGCGAGTGGACAGATTTCTGCCGTCTGGAATCTGCACACTCTTTCTATCATGATGGATGATGTCTCAGTAACGAGAGGCATGCCGAGCAGTCCTGGCCATTCAGGATGGCATCAGGAAAATCTGTGGCATTCCTTTGCTCTGAAATTGCCTCTCTTTCCTTAGAGGAGATTCCAGACAACGAAAAACCGGAAAAGAAACTCAAAATCAAGTAACATTATTTTTTCCTTAAAAGCACCTTTGGGAAAGGGTAGCCTGAAGGAAAGGTGGGTTTAAATTATCAGTCATAGTATTAATTAATAGCACTCTGGATTTGTGAATTTAACCTAAATTTATTCTTAATTATATTAGATAATAAAGGTGAAACATTCCTTCATCACCTTTTTTTTTTTTCAAATGGCATTCTCAATTCTCCAGCTATTCTGGGCTGAAGAAACAGGTCATGAGTATTATAATAAATTACAAGCAGCTTCATATGACATCTAAATTATACACTCCTTTCCCTCCACTACCATTATAACGTCTACATTTAAAGGTATTTGAAATTGAATTGAAAAGATGAGCAGCTCCAAGACTACTTCCCAAGAGAGAAGGCTGGACTTCCAGGACTCACAGGCCAGCTTAAGATAACCTGTGTCTGTGCATTAGACGCCCAGTGGTGTCCAACTCTTTTTGACCCCATGGACTGTCGTGCACCCGACTCCTCTGTCCATGGGATTCTCCAGGCAAGAGTACTGGAGTGGGTTGCCGTACCCTTCTCCAGGGGATCTTCCCAACCCAGGGATTGAACCCAGGTGTCCCGCACTGCAGGCAGATGCTTTACCATCTGAGCCACCCGGGAAGCCCTAGCTGGCATCATCTCATAGGAGGTGAGACGCACTCAGAAGATGACCTCTCAGAGAGATTTACACGCTGCTGAGTAAGAGAGTGAAGCATGCAGGCACGCAAGGAATGAGTGATTAACATTTGAACAAAGTAATGCTGGAAACGAAGAGTTTGAAGATGATTTTTCAAGAGTTTCACAGTGCCAGGTCTTCCTTTACACATGAGGTGGTCTTATCTCTTCTAAACTATACCAGAAATGTAATCAAGAGAAACAGTAAAATCACTGATCTTCCTTGGCCAATCCTTGACAGGTTTATCTAATCACTCCAATCCTGCCTAGGGGTGAAGGTGTAACTCAGTACATAAAAATGTCCAGTAAAGCCATGTCTCAACTGTCCAGAAGTGAGGCCCTCAGAGCCTGACTACTCAGACCTCAGCTAGGAATTCAAAGGAGAGAGCCTCTGAGCAGGAAAACACTCAGCTGGTCAACAAACCATGTTCGGATGCTCAAGTGAAGTGAGGTGAAGGGAAGTGAAAGTTGCTCAGTCATGCCCGACTCTTTGTGACCCCCTGGACTACACAGTCCATGGAATTCTCCAGGCCAGAATACTGGAGTGGGTAGCCTTTCCCTTCTCCAGGGGATCTTTCCAACCCAGGGATCGAACCCAGGTCTCCGGCATTGCAGGCAGATTTTTTACCAGCTAAGCCACCAGGGAAGCCCATATTTGGAAGCTGCTAAAAGACCTCTTTTACTGATTGTGCAGATAGTTTCTTCGGTTCAAGTTTCTGCCTTCTTCCCATTAAAATGCAAAAATTGACTCTAAGTTGTCCATACGCCACAGTCTGTAAAACTCATATGAAATAAAAATTCAGACATTTAAAAGGAAACTCAATTTGTAAGTACTGAAATAAATAAATCACAAGGTATTATTTAACATACTGAACATGATAAGTGTCTGAGCAAAACAAGCTGCCAAGCCCACTTCTCAGAATTACCGGTGGGACTTGGAAAACTCACAGATGCTCCTGCAGCACCCTGGAAATGAGGTGGGCCTGGTGTGGAGTTGGAGATGCCCTTCCCATGTGTGGCTTTTCGCTCCCTGAGTAACCTTGGGTAGCTCACATCTCTCTCCTGTGTTTCCTCAATTCTGAAATGGAAGCACTTTTGCTCCTAAATTATAATCTAATTCTCTTCCAATTTGTCAATTTTCTCCCAAATTCAGAGTTTTCCCCACTTTAGGAAATGTACATCTCTTGGTGTGGGACAGAAGTAAGGAAGCGTTAGTTGCTCGGTCGTGTCTGACTCTTTGTGACCCATGGACTGTGGCCCACCAGGTTCCTCTGTCCACGGGATTCTCCAGGCGTGAATACTGGAGTGGATTGCCCTTTCCTTCTTCAGAGGATCCTCCTGACCCAGGGTGGATCCTGGGTCTCCTGCATTGGCAGGCAGATTCTTTACCATCTGAGCCACCAGGGAAGGAAGGAAAGATAGAGACAAATTCACCAAGTATATATCTCAGGGGGTACAGGTGACTGATCCAACACGATGAAGGATGTATGTGGGAGAGTGAGGAACCAGCAGGGGAGACAAGGAGAGCTCTGGACAGGAGTCTCGGAAGGGCACAGAACTCTTCGACTCAACCTTTCCTCTCTCTCTCCCCTGCTTTGGAGGGATGGAACAAAAGAAGCTGGGAAGGAGAGAGAACTGAAGTAGTGGACAATAGGTAAGTTCAATACATTCCATGAACTTCTGTCAAAGGTACATTATGCTCCACTGTGGCATAAGAAGGGGTTTAAGTGAAAAGCAACATGGTCCCTGAACTTAAGGGGTTTGTAACAGAATTCTGCGGCTACCAAATTTCATATGCATTAGTATTGCCAGGCCAGCTTGTTGAAAATACAGATACCTGGGTTCTACCCACTCATCCCAAACACACTGAATCAGAATTTCTAGGCAGCAAAGTCTAGGAATGTTTTTGTTGCTCATCAAAACTGGACAACAAACACAATGGAAAGCAACTTTTGGATAATGCAGTTAAATACATAGGCTCTTTCAGGCAACTCCAACTTAGTTCTAGAGAACAAATACAGGTTAAAACCAGGTTTCCCACAGTATGTCCCAAGGTGCCCTGGTGAGCCAGTGAATTCACAGAAGGATGGAGGGATATTTCAATTTTTCAAAGAAAACACAGTAAGATGTTGGACACTATAGAAATGACTAGTTCAAGTTAATTCACAGATTGTACTATACTCTTTTTGATGACATTCCATCTTTGTGAAATTGGCTGTTGTTTTTTGTTTTTAACAATTGCTTTGCTTTGATATCAAGTATATCTGAAAATCCGTGGGCATAAAAAATGAGGGTAGGAGTGTCCATTTAATTCCAAGGTTTAGTGCCCAATGGGTGATACATCCCACTAGTGAATAATGGTGGATATTTAAGAAAGAATAAATTTAAAAATTTTATAAAGAGAAAAATGTATATATTTTTCTAATTTATATGTATTATTTTCCTAAATGGCAACTAAGTTGTTAGGATATAAATACTTAGTAGGTTGTCTGTATTTGTCCACTAAATAAACAAAAGTGCTATGTATATTTCTTTTGAAAACATTAATAAGACACTTGGGACACCGTGAAGACAGACAATTTGGGAACTTCTGAGTGAAGGCAACCTCACAATGCTCACAATGAGTTTATTTTCTCGGCACAACAATTTAGTCACTTGATCAAAACAGATCTATCTAATGTCGCATTTTGGTAGAGAAAGCTTTCTAGTGGAGTTCCACTAGAAGAGTGCTCTCCTGAGTATTCTCAAGCGAAAACAAAAGATAGTCATCAATGTCTATCCACCATTTAACCAGTAATCTCATGAGGTATTTTATCCTATATTTCAAATAATATTCCACAGTAAAAAAAAAAAAAAAAAAAAAATCTTGTTTTCATGGTTAGCATTATTACATTTAGTGCAAAGCCCTCAAACATGAAAAAACCTCATTTATTTCACAAAATTGGAACATACGGTCATTTTAGTAACAAGCTTGTTACATAATCCAAGTCCAGTTATCCCTAGTTTTTCAAGCAACAGGTCACAGGAAATACCGTACTCTAACAGGTGTGTCTCTCAGCCTGGCATCCTCATCTGTGGCTCCTTTCTGACACAGCTGTGCTCTTGTTCCCCCAAGGGTTATAGATACAGTTTTATTTTCTCAACTGCTTTGAGAAATTGATTTTATTTGAGACTTCCATGATTCCTACAGATAAAAATGTGAAAGTGAAGTCGCTCAGCCATGTCTGACTCTTTGAGACCCCATGGACTGCAGCCTACGAGGCTCTTCCATCCATGGTATTTTCCAGGCAAGAGTACTGGAGTGGGCTGCCATTTCCTTCTCCAGAGCATCTTCCCGACCCAGAGATTGAACCCAGGTCTCCTGCATTGCAAGCAGATGCTTTTATTGTCTGAGCTACCAGGGAAGCTAAAAAACTTCCCAAGATTAAATGTTAAAGAAAAACCCTCCTCACAGCAGGGAGAACTTATTAAGAAGAAGCCATTTGTCTACACAAAGGCTCTGTCTGCCAACCCAACAGTTAAATAAATAAGAAACATCAAGGCTTTCTGCCTAGCTCTGGCATCTTGACTACTTGTTGGTTGGCACAGAAAATGAGATGTCTTTCTGCATGTGCGACCGCCTCAGCCTTTCTAAAGCTTCTCAGCCCTTAAATCTGGGATTTTTCAAATTGTCTCCCAAATTATTGGCAGTTTCTGGAGTTCTATTTAGAAAATGCCTGAAATGACAGGATTTTTGAAGTGACTACTCAAAAGTCAAATCTCTGCCTAAAAGAAAACTTTAAGAGACCAAGCAAATCTTAATAGTGACTTTCAGCAATTAATTAGATTAATAATGAACAAGCAATATACTCTTCAGAAAGAGATGCTTCCTAGGGAAACAGAGGAGATGAAAAATACAGGCAGCTTTTTCCACATGTGAAAATTATTTAAAAACTGAAGTTGAAAGCATTGTACTTACTAAATTTCCAAAGAGTTTGGAAAACTTCAAGGTGAGGCTTTTCACTTAAAAGTGAGCCTTTCAAATAAAATTAGATATATTCTTGTCAAGTAAGCAAACTAGATACTAACTGTAACAGAAGCACTGTTACTTCACATTTTTCTCCCAATATACAATCACATTAAGTTCAGAGTAAGAGTTCATCAGCAAGCCCTTCAGTTTGGGGTGATGGGTTAGGAAAAGAGAAGCTAAAATTATAACCAAAGTCAACCAGTAACTTCTCTACTATGAGTTTCAAAAATCAAACCATCAAGCTTTCATAGAGAGAAATGACTAATGAAGGCAAGCAGACAAAACAGTTACTCCCTTAGAGAGCGATTACTAACAAAAATACTAGGAACTTGGTAACTAAAGTCAATGTTCTGAGGAAATACTTCCCACAATGGAATATAAACTTAGCAGACGGCCAGGACCACATTCTATTTTGGCCAGTGTCTGAACTTAAATTAGCTGTTAAAAAAAGAAAAAAAAATTAACTGAAACTCTCCAGACACTAAAAAGTAAAAGGGAATCCCAGCTAAATCTGCTGAACATTTGACCAGCATGTTTGCCATTTGCCCGGCCCCGCAGGCGGGGCCGGGAGGGCACTCACGTCTGAGAGATCAAGGAACAGCGCAGGGAAGCCTTGGAGGAAAAACTGTGAAAATACAATTAAGTAGAACAGCTCCTACCATTTGGTCTGGTGATGAAAGGAGAGATGCAGTGTCAGCGAGGATGATAGATATTCGGACCCTTGACTTCTTTGTGAGGGTGAGGCAACAGAACAAATGCCTTCTCTTGAGCGGGTGATTTGTTTTACCCTGAGATGTGCTAGGCCGAGACGAGTCTATCATGGTTACAAAACAACCATTGAGAAGGCAGATCCCACAGTGGACAGTCCCAAGAGTGCAGAGTCGCGGGTCACTCACTGAATTCCTCTGCTCAGGTTTGTATGGGAATTAGACTCACCGTGAAGGGCCTGAGTGAGGGAGGCAGAACCCCAACAGAAAGATGTTAGCTCCTCAGGAACCAACAGAGAGCGGCCTCCCTGGTGGCTCAGTGGTAAAAACTCTGCCTGCCAATGCAGGAGATGTGGGTTCGATCCCTGGTCTGGGAAGATCCCATGTGCCAAGAAGCAACTAGGCCCGTGCACCACAACTATTGAGCCTGTGTTCCAGGGCCTGGGAACCACAACTACTGAAGCCTGCGGGCCCTAGAGCCTGTGCTCTGCAACCAGAGAAGCACGGCAGGGAGAAGCCCATGCAGCGGACTAGAGAGCAGCCCGCGCTTACACAGCTAGAGAAAAACCCACACAGCAACAAAGACCCAGCATGGCCAAAAAAATGAAAAGAAAACCAACAGAGAATGACTAAATCTAATGAGAGTGTCAACGTCTCTATGGGGCAAACATACACCACCGAAGAACTCAACAGGATTGTCGTTGCTGTTGAGTCACTAGGTTGGGTCTGACTCTTTGCAGCCCCGTGGACTGCAGCGCGCCAGGCTCCCCTGTCCTTCACTATCTTCTGGAGGTTGCTCAAACTCAAGTCCATTGAGTCGGTGATGCCATCCGACCATCTCATTCTCTGTATTAGAAGAAAACAATACAAAAGCCTTCCACCCCCTCACACATAGTCCTCAGGGCTAGGACCAACCCAGGATGAGATCCCCCGTGTTGGCTGCGTTCTCGTGGCACCTGCTAACTTTCTGGAGAAAGAAGAGGAGCCGTCGTCGAGGAGGGGACGGAGGTCACTTTCCCAGGCTTTCAGTCTCCTCATGCTAAAGCTGTTTTCCTCAGAGCTTCAGTTTCTCCATCGGTGGAAACGTAGGTGTAGAGAGAGACACATCCCTAGTCAAACACCTCTGAACGAATGTAAATGTTGCGGCTGGACCCTCAGTATGAAGGGGGAAATGGGTGGGGAGGTTTAACTCTCTTAAAACCAAACAGCTGAAAACTGCTTCAAAAGAAATTATTTATGTAGAAAACACATTAGTTTAGACTCTTCCCCTTAAAGCATTAATGAAATAAGGTACCATATTTAAAAGATATTCCACTGAAATCCAGAAAGGAAGGCGTATCTGATATGCAGAAAGAAAGACAAATCCTTGATCCAAAAATACACCCATGGTTGGAGGGGATGTTGAAGGCAATGAGCAGGGGAAATAGGGGGGGGAAATAAATTAAGGCCCAGATGATACTCACACTTGTTAAAATTAGGTGGTTTTAAGGTATAAAGAATCCTATCAATGTCACAAGACAGAGAAAGGTGCAACATTTTCTCACAACTTAAAATTCTTATCTGCCAGCTTCTCTAAAGACATTTTATTCGAGCTAAGAAAATACAGGATTAAAAGGAACTCAACCTTCTCAAATTCCCCATTTTTTCACCAAACAAAAAAGAATGGTACCAAAAAAGGGTGGTAAAAAGTTGGCTACATAGAGATGTTGATATGCCTGTTAGAGTTAGTCCTGTGGGGGAGTCCAAGCCACAAAGTCTGTTCACCGTCCGTGTTCATTCATGCACAAACCTGAGAATGAGGGTGAGGACTTAGCCCAGGCAGCAGACCTGGAGTTCGGTGAACACACCCAAGAAGAATCTGAGAACCGAGGACTCAGGGACCAAGCTGCCTGCTCCATCAGCCCCACCCAGAGGTCTGCTGGCCCGGCCCGTGGTCAGAGCACATCACAGCGGCTCTCACTCACTGAGCGCTGGGGACGAGCCAGCCCTCTGCCAGCGAGTCACTTTACAGCACATCACCTCATCTAAACCTCACCACCACCCACAAGGAGGTGGGTGTTAATACATGCATCTCATGAAATGGAAACCCGAGGCTCAGAGGGCGCGGTAACAGGTGAACCCACACCTGGGTAAGCCCACAGCCTGTGCTCTGAACCACTACATCCAACTAATTCATCATTCAGGTGGCAGCAGGCAAAGTCTCCATTTAGAGATCTGAAAACTCTCCTCTTACCCATAGGAAGGTTTCCAACGTCAGGGACAACTCCTTTCCCTCCAGTCACCTTTTTCTTTCTCATTGCATCTCCTCAGAGGGTGCTTGAAGCAAATGGGAAGCAGCAAGAGAGCTACAGGAGTCCACACCCTTTACCAGGAGGCATTTCTCTTGGGGAAATATCCCTAAGAACAGACTCCAATAGGAAAGGCAATCTGCTTAAAAATGTTTGCAGCAGGATTATTTATGCCAGCTTCAAACTGAAAAGGACTCCAATGCCCTAATATGGGCTAGTGGAGCAGACTCTGACACACAAAAGGATGAAATACGGTTGAACCCTGAACAACTCGGGGTCCACTTCCTTGTGGATGTTTTTCGGTCGTAAATACTACAGTACTACATCATCCCTGATTGGCTGAATCTGCAGATATGGAGGAACCAGAGACAGAGAGGGCTGACTACAAACCACACTCAAATTCCCAGTCGCACGGAGGATTGGTGCCCCTGCCTCCCCCATTGTTCAAGGGTCAATTTCTTACACGGGCTATTCAAAGTGAGCTGACGGTGGTCCAGGCACCTATACAGACTGTAAATTACAATAATGCTATAAATTCAAAATACAATAGTACCCGCTCACGACTTCCAACCACAGGACAATCTCACGGTGAATAGAAGCTCAGAATCGAAATCAGAGACATAAGAGAGAATTCCACCTGCTGTAGTTTGGTGACGAGTGACTATAAAGCTGCTGAAGAGGCACAAACTGTAGAAAGTCAAAGCAGAGACCAACAGACTCTACGTGATCAAAGAAACCTGTGCTCACACCAACATCACAGGTACACTCTGACCATTTAAATTAATTTTTAAGTTCGTTTTATTAAAATATGTCTCTGCTCTGTGGCTTCCTGAAGGTTGGCTTCACAATAAGGCCTACAGGATCCCTGGGGAGAGTCATAAGGCTCTACATCAGTGCTGTTCAGGACACATTCCTTCAGTTCTTTTTGTTTATTCTATTCCCTGCACTTATGAACTCCCTAAATCCCTCTCCTTAAACCATGGCACTAAACCACTTGGATTAAGTCACAGTGAATTTTCTCAAGAATGTCCTTTACATCTGATCATGTGTTTACAGTTTCATACATTAGTAATTTGCTGAACAAACCTGTACAAAATAATGCCTCTGAAAACCCATCTCTTAAAATATCTCATCAGAAAATGTGATGCGAGGTTTCCATTATCTCTGGGGTAAGAAAAGTCTTTCCAGCCCCACTGCAGACTTTGCCTGTGTTCACGGGCTTCTGAAGCCAGGTGACAGAAGCACTGGTTTGCCTAGGGTTTAAATTACGTTTTAAACATTACTAGAGAGAGGAGTTTAATGAAAAGTGTTTCAATGAACTGTTGATTAGCTGACAAAATGAGACATTCTACAGGACATGCAGGCAATCGCTGCCACTTCAAATGCGGGTGGCCATTAGGAGCAAGACAAGCACTGGCGTATCCCTCAGTATCCAAACAGGATGACATCCATCTGGGAAACAGATGGGCCAGCCTGGGCATCAGCCATTCTAGGAACCTGCTTCATGGACCACTTCTCTATGCCACTAGCTATCAATCATTCCTTCCACCATCCTTCAAAGTACTCATCAGGATTTGCAGCATCTTTTACGTCACCATTACCACCACCACGACCACAATGCCACCTAAACTGAATAGAATTCAAACGGGCCATCTTAGGACATATCTGGCTTCTATGATGGGCAAAATCACTAAAAAAAAAAAAAGGGAGGGGAACCATTGTGCTCCTTTTTTGAAAGCATCAATTTTAGTTACATCAATTTTAAGACTTTATCCTTCAATCTGTCATAAATTTCACCCAGGAATCAAGATGCAACAACCTGCAGATGGGTTATCTTTAATCAGCTCTAAAATTTAGAATTCCCCAGAACTTCAAATAATCCAAGAGCAATCATTTCTACATAGTGTTGTCAGTGGACAATATTAATTACCCTTACATTTACGGTCTGGTTTGAAGCCCTTCCTCATGTTTGCTTTCTAACCCTCACCATCACCACATAAAGAGAAATTTCTCTAGTTAACGACATTCAAGAACACATTTCACAAAATTACCATCTTCAGTATGAGCTCTCGTGAAAGAGGAAAAAACACAAACAGCAAAAAGTCATCAGCAAAATGTCCTAAAATGCAAGACTACATTCAATTCAACAGGTATTTATCAAGTGCCCACAATGCCCTAGGCAACCAGCTCTCTAGGCAGGCTTCTTCAGCAGAAAAAAAAATTTTTTCTGACAAAATAAAAAACTTAACAACCTTAAGTATATTTCTAAACACTGAAAATCAACCAACCACAACAACAGAAACAGTTTCAAAGAATACCTAGTCTATGAAGTCCAAAAGTACAGCTAGCACCAACTGAAAGACTTTATTGCACATTTACTTGCTTTATGCCGAAGTGACCGTCTGGTTTCAGATGCACATTCCTAGAAGAGGCATAACTTTTTCCCACCACTAGGGACTAGGCCATGAATTGTTGCACAGAGCTACTTCATGAGCAAGACAGACGTTTATTAAACAGCAATGAAGTAGTAATTACCGGATGGTTCCCCAGTGGAGCAAAGACTCGGTAATTAACTACCACTTACTGCCCCAAGAGTGTGAGTTATTAAACAGCACTGGAGGAACAGTTTGGTAGTACCTTGGTGTCCTGAAAGAATCATTTCATGCCACTCACCATGAGCAGGCTTAGACACTGGAGCAATCCAGCTGTTTGCTGGAAAACAACATGAGCTCTCACAGAGTAGTCAGGTTTAGCCCAGACCCCTGCCATTTGGCTAGACGGGCGAGCAAGCACTCTATCCGATGTGCCCCACTGCGAGTCCCCTGCACTGGTCTGCCCTGCAGCCTGAGTACTGGGTGGGAAAAGAGAGCAGCCCCACTGAGGCTGTCACAGACCCCAGCTTTTATAAATCTACCCCAAAGTTGTTGGGCATCTCCTTCCGTAGTTCCATATCTTGCCACGCTGATGAGAAGGACCTTTAAAAATAAGTGATCATCTAACTACAAATAAAATTTGCCAAATGTGCTCCAATGACCTTCTCCAAAATGTCTTTTTTGTACATCCAAGTTACTTCCTTCCTCTGGTTTCCCACCTCTCACCCCTATTTTATTCTAGAGTAGCCTCTGCACTAGCCACCCCTGCCTTCCAGTTAGCGATGCCAGTCTTTTAAATCAAAATTCAACATGAAAAGTCTAGCTCCTTTGAAAGGCTTTACCTAATGAGGAGATAAGACATTAAGGGAAAAAACTCTCTTAAACCACTTTAAAACTCGTTCCTTCAAATTCCAAATAAGGGGCCCAACCAACCAAAGTTGGTATTGTTTTTTCCCTTAAGCTAAAGGTGCCTACACCTTGGTACTGCAATAATCTCAATGGCCAAAGTCTGTGGTTTGTGGACCTGTATAAGGCCCAGATGAAGGGAGTATGTAATGAACTTCAAATGTTAAATCACTCCGGGCAGTAAAAGAACACACACCAAAAAAGCTTTTAAAGAAGATACATGATATCCCTATCATTAGACGAACTCAAGAAAGTGTAAAAGAAAGAAAAGCAATTAATCAGTGAACTGGTAAAAAGTTTCAGGTGACACCAGGGGATGGACAAATGAGATCAAGCAGATAAAGTTCAAAGAGGCAGAGCAACAGGTCATGAATCACAGGGATCTGGGAAAACTCTCACAGACAAAAAGGAATGGAGAAAGCATTCTAGAAGAAACCAGAGTTGATCATGGACACAGCGCTTCCTTAGCAGAAATGTTAGAATACTCACCTGAAGATTATACCTCCAAATAAGAACTCAAGAGTTCATTTTTAAAATCCCTACTAAATTACAAAATAGTATTTGTTATTTCTACTGTCAGTCCTTTTTGTCACGGTTTTGGGAATAACATGAAAATATGGAGCATGACTGGTTGTCCAAAATAGAGACTGGAAAAGGGCACTGCTTTAACTGCATAACCTCCAATGTAGAGACGACTTAATACGCAAGCCAAAGACATAGCTGCATATCAAAATAATGAGAGGGAAAATGTACACTGGATATTCATTTTTGGTTTTTAACCACTGAGGCTACAAAATTAATCATTAATTTTCATCATATGAATCTCTCCTTAAATTTGCCAAGAAAAAAAAAGTAGTCAAAAAGTTTGGGAAATGATGTAGTCATTTAATAAAATACATTAATGTACAACATTAAAGAAAGTCAGCAAGGACTTTCCTTCATTATGAGATAATAAAGAATGGTTCAACCTTTCTGATGGTAGTCAGTCAACCCACATGAAAACCCAAAATACTATGACTCAGTAGTTTTAATCCATTTACCCTATGAGACAGAGAAGGATAGTACAAGGATGTTTAATGGAGTACTATTCATAACAGGGAAAATATTCCATCTATAAGAGACTTAATAAATAAACCAGAGAACACTCATTACATGGAATATTCTTCAGATATTAAAAAGGAGGTGCCTAAATTTATTGACATGGCAAGACTACCACAATTTATTGTGAAGCAAAGAATGAGACAATGCCTTATGATTTCATATATCTGAGGTAGTATGTATCTATGTGCAACAATCATAAAAAATATGGGCAATAATTATCTTGAGAAGGTGAGTACTTGGCATGGTGTGCCCTTTACCTGTACTTTTATGTCCTGTTTGAACTTGCTGCATTAAGCCTTAAAAAAAAAACCCAAAACACACAATGGGGTGGGGGTGGGTGGGAGGAGGGGGTGAGAAAAAGTCATTAATATACAAAAAAATAAAAGAATCTTTTCTCCTAGAGAGGGTAACAGTCATCCTTTTTTACAAGATGAAAATTCACTGCCATACATCAGAAGTTCCTGAATGGACACAGCCTGACCTGCAGGCAAGGAAGCGTCTCCTTGACTTAGCAGCCCCCAGCACTGCTGGAGACATCCTCCCAGACTAGCCTGGATGCCAGACTGAGCAGAGCAACCACCGGTCAGCCCCACCCAGGCTCACCAGACCAGCCTCCTGGGCAGCACATGCCCACTTCCTGCTGTAGTTCATGAAATGCCAGCTGGGTTCTCTGTAGTCAGCAGGCGCCCTGCCCAAGCAGGGGATGGTGCTAAAATGAAACTTTACCAAGAGTAACAGAAGAAGAGAGCAGAGAGGAGGCAGTCTAAGCGCACCCACCAAATACAGTTAGCCGTTGAACAGCACAGGAGTTTGAACAGTGTGGGTTCAGTTACACACAGATTTTTTTTCAGTGAACATACTGGAAACTTTTCTGGAGGTTTGAGACAATTTAAAAAACTCATAGATGAATGATGTAGCCTAGAACTATCAAAAAAAATTCAGAGAAAGTAAAGTAGGTCATGAATGCATATAAGTGGATTCTAGTCTATACTTTTATAGGTATACGATGGGTAATATTTAATATAAAACTAATAATGTGCTTATTTTCTTACCAATTTATAACTTTGCTTCCAAAGAATTACAGTACAGCATGACTCATAATTGGAGAAACTGCATATCAGCCTACCATCACAGACGTTTTTAAGTAACAATGTTTCCAATACTATATTGTGAATATGAATGTAATACTGTATGCCATAAAAACTGTATAAAGATTCACTCATTACTGTACAGGCTAGGCTACCATGAAGCCATCACATTGCTGCTTCGTGCATCACCACAAGGAATTTGGACTGCATCCTATGTGTAGTAGGAAAAGACTGGAAGAGTCTTAGCAGGGAATGAATACACTCTAAGGTTCACTTATTACAATCCTGACAGCTGCTGTGTGCATAATGGATCATGTGGGAGCTCAAACTTTGAGGTTTACAAAAATCTGTTGTTAAAACTCAGAATGTACTAAGGCCACAAAGAGGAGTCTTTTTCTAATTCTGTTCTCCCCACATGTGGTACAGATAAACCCTCACACACACACACACACACACACACACACATTTTAATTCTTTAAAATCCCACAGTATGAAAGAACAACAAATTTTATGTTGTGGTGTCTTTCCTGACAAAAGGCAAAAGAGAACAGTAAGAAAAAAAAATATTCTTTTAAAGTAACTGGACACTGCTTTCACTAGACATTCTGTTACAAACTAACGCAAAGTTGGCTGTTCCTTGACGATGAAGCATTTCCAACTATCTACTTACTATTCAAACTTGGAAAACATTTCCTCTTAAACAGATTTTTTAAAACCAGTCGAATATAGTTATGGAAATATAAAAATCACCCCAGTCTTCTGCACAGGAGGCTCTTTAGAAATTAAGAATCGGAAAATAGTCACTAAAGCAAATGGTTAGTAGGAGAGTGCAATCTGCATCTTTTAGGACTGGAATGCCAAGGGAGATCCATTCCTCCAAAACTCTGCAAGTATGACCACTATTTATCCAGAGCCTTCTGGTAAGCAGTTAAAGTGCTTTACAAATATCATCCTCATAATAACCCCATAAAGAGAGGAGAGTTTGCTATAAAAGTTCATTGGGCGTGAAAACTTGGCTCAGTTATTCAACAGCTTGATCCAAAAGCAATTATTAAAATTAATTTTTAACAGCAACAAAAATAATTTGGTTGAAAGAATAAACTAATAAGCAGTCAACTACCTACCCATGGTACATTTCCCCGACACAAAGGCTGCCATTTCGCTCCTTGCCCCAGGACCCAGAATTACTTCTGTGAAACCAGCTCCTGTAATGATGGCTCGGAGGCCGGGTGCCAGGGGCTGAATCAAAAGCATTGGACTCCATTTTATAGCAGCATTTGGTCCTCTAGCTACACTGCCCTCAAGTCTGGCACCAAATGAGCTGGGGAGACAGTGGTTTCCTAATGAATTAGACTGAGCAAAGAGCCATCCTTTATGACGCCCCGATGGCCCACCAATTGCTCGAGGACAGACAGACACATCCCAGCTCCCCCTCCCCAGTGAGCTCCGCCACAGGCACGCCTGGCGTTCCTCAGGCCCTGTGGGCAGGTAAGGCGCCAGAAGGACGGGGCGGCTCAGTGGACAGGCAGCTGCGCACTGAAGCTGATGCATCTGCTGTGCAAAGAATGCCCTTCTCACTGGCTCTTCTCCAGGTTCTTCAGAGGAACAGGCCAAGCTCCTGGAATCAACAACTTAGAGGTCATGCCTCCTTTGCCAGCCTTCTCCCTCCCCCTTGCGGGCTATTTCTTTCTTTGTGCTCAGACGCTCAGTTGTGTCCAACTCTTTGCGACCCCACAGACTATGGTCAGCCGGGCTCCTCTGTCCATGGGATTTCCCAGGCAAGAATACTGGAGTGGGTTGCCACTTCCCACTCCAGGGGATCTTCCTGACCCAGGGATCGAACCCCCGTCTCTTACGTCTCCTGCATTGGCAGGTGGGTTCTTTACCACTGGCATCATCTGGGAAGACATATTTCTCTCTTTACTCATGGGTAAGTTTCACCGATGGAAAATGAATTCAAAGTAAAGGCTGTTGATTCCATATGACAGTGAGAAGCCTGGAACAGACACTGGGTTTTCCTGGGAATGAAGTCCAGGATTTTCCCATGAACCCTAGGAGTGGAAGTGATGAGACAATGAGACCTTCCCAGCCTTTTCACAGTATTGTGTGGTAAGAACAGAATTTATGTCCCTTCTTTTCACCTACAGGTTGTGTTATTTACACAGGCTACTTATACTCCCTGAGCCTCTACTGCCTCATCTATAAAATGGATCTAATATTCCATAGGGAAGTTGTAGCATCTGGCACAAAACAGATGCTAATTATTACTGTCTTCTGTTTACATAAAGTCAACCTTTTCCTATCTTGAGTAATTTCCATTTGTCTGTGCTTGCAGGTTATTCTCAGTTTCAAATTTTTAAATCCATTTGAAACTGGACTATCCATGTCTATTTCATACTAAGGCAAAGACCAGAGTAGTAATTTTAAATAGAATTTGGACCAAGCAGAGATGTGGTCCAAAACCCAGTTCTCCTACCTATTGGTTGTACAGTCTTGGGAAAGTTGTCAAACTTTTGGGGTATGGAATTGTCTGGGGTGAGGAGAAATTGTTTAGGCATAAGAAATTTTTAGGAAGCTTGTGGGGGAGAGTTGTCAAACCTGTGACTCAGTTTCATCGGGTACAAAATGGGGCTAAATATCACAGGCACTAAATATCACAATTAAAGGGTTATGGGGAAATAATTGAGTCAGCAGCTATCTTTGTAAGAGAGCCCTGGGGTCAGTACCCTCCCCACAGCCTATGAAGCAAATGCCACTTAATAATAACATCTTCTTTCTTAGGTGGCCAGAGCACACTCTACAATAGCTGAAGAACAGAACTTAGAAATGATGCTTGATGATTGATGATTGGGGTGCTAATGATATGTTAGAGACATCAGTGGATGACGGGGTTTAGCTCTACGTCTTAAAACCCTTCATGGGTAAAGTATACCTGAACAGTCCTGGCCTGAGCCGTCTCATCTCCCTCCCTCAAGGCCGTGGGCAGACCAGCCTGGTGTGCACAGGCACCATTTCTAGCTGGACTCCCAAGGTAGCAGGCCCAACAGACAAACGCTATCATTATAGAACAGCTCTACCCACCTTTGGGCTTCCCTGATAGCTCAGTCGGTAAAGAATCTGCCTGCAATGCAGAAGACCCTGGTTCGATTCCCGGGTCAGGAAGATCCACTGGAGAAGAAATAGGCTACACACTCCAGTATTCTTGGGCTTCCCTTGTGGCTCAGCTGGTAATGAATGCGCCTGCAATGCAGGAAACCTGGGTTCGATCCCTGGGTTTGGAAGATCCCCTGGGAAAGACTACCCACTCCAGTATTCTGGCCTGGAGAATTCCATGGACTGTACAGTCCATGGGGTCACAAAGAGTCGGACACGACTGAGTGACTTGCACAGCTACCCATCTTCTCTGCCTAGGGTTCTCATCTCCATTAGGTATCAGGAGGGTAGGGAAGTCAAGCAAGCTCATTACTACACACCCATACTCTGAACATCTGAGGCTCTGGGTAAACCCACTTATTTCAAGAAGAAAGAATGTACTTGCCAATGCCACCTCTAGAATTAGAAAAGCAATCCTAAATCTAGTACAAGCTCTTCTCATGGTATCTGGCATACAAATTTTGTTTCTATTGCAAGACTCTACCCATTTCATTAAAAGTCTTCAAGAAATACTCTTAAATCATTTTGTTCTATTTGAACTTAAAATTGTGTGTAAAATTCATACTGGTTCTGCAAATATAAATATGTGAACATCAATGCAGCTCATATTTAGAAAAAGGAAACAACAGACTGAAAGATTTAAGAATAGGGGGAAGGCCATCAGATGATTTAGAATGGTTTTCTATCAGAAACAAGTAACTTGTTGTTGTTCAGTCGCTAAGTCATGTCTGACTCTTTGCAGCTCCATGGACTACAGCACACAGGCTTCCTTGTCCTTCACTATCTCCCAGAGCTTGCTCAAACTCATGTCCATTGAGTCAGTGATGCCATCCAACCATCTCATCCTCTGTTGCCTCCTTCTCCTCTTGCCCTCAGTCTTTCCTAGTATCAAGGTCTTTTCTACTGAGTTGGCTCTTCGCATCAGGTGGCCAAAGTATTGGAGCTTCAGCTTCAGCCTCAGTCCTTCTAATGAATATTCAGCGTTGATTTCCTTTAGGATTAACTGTTTTGATCTCCTTGCAGTCCACAGGACTCTCAAGAGTATTCAGCGCCACAATTTGAAAGCATCACTTCTTCAGTGCTCAGCCTTCTTTATGGTCCTCATCCTTTTTTATGGTCCAACTCTTAGATCTATACCTGACTACAGGAAAAACCACAGTTTTGACTATACAGACCTTTGCTGGTAAAGTGATGTCTCTGCTTTTTAATACACTGTTTAGGTTTGTCACAGCTTTTCTTCCAAGGAGTAGCATCTTTTAATTTTCTGGCTGCGATCACTGTCCAGTGAGCCCAAGAAAATAAGATCTGTCACTGTTTATCACTTTTCTCCATTCTATATGCCATGAGGTTATGGGACTGGATGCCATGAGCTTCATGTTTTGAATGCTGAGTTTCAAGAAGTAACTACTGGATACTTAAAATATGCCAAGTATTGTTCTAACCTGTTTGATTGTCCCAACAACCTATGAAGTATTATTAACCCCAATTACAGATGAGGGGATTGAAGCAGCGACCTTAAGGAGTGTCTCAAAGATCACCCAGCTGGGAAACATTAGAGCTGGTTAACTTCCCAAAGATCACCCAGCTGGGAAATGTTAGAGCCAGTTAACTTCCCAAAGACCATCCAGCTGGTAAATGTTAGAGCTAGTTTCAAATCTAGGCAGTTTGGCTCCAAAGCCTGGCCTTTTAACCACTCAAACCCCATTAGCTTATTTTATCTTAGTTAATCAGTTAATAAATCAAGGTTCAAGATTCTTTCTCTGCCATAAACTGTGGAAGAGCCTTTGACTTGCAGGTACAATGCGGGCAGTATTAATCATCATTTCAGGAGGGATTCCAGCGCAGATATTTAGGGTTCCTGGTCCCTATTTCCTAAAAGTGGGGATCTTAAAATCCCCCTTCCAGATCCAAACACCCCTCGTACGTGGAGGGGGCAGGGAGAGCATTCAGGTTTGACTCCATTGAGAACCATTACAGTAAACAGAAAAGCACATCAAGAAAATTTAAACAAAACATTACCTGTTAGAAAGCAAAGACAGATGAAGAAAGAGAGGAGAGACAAGACGACTACACGTACAAGAATTCCTCCCTTTCCTGCCTCAATGCTGCACTGTTAAACAGGCAGTTTGACTAAAACCAATCCAAATGTTTGAAAAGTCATCAGGACTCAGCAGCTAATAGAGCACTGTTTTCTAAAAACAAATCCATATATGGTAGGCATTCTTAATCTGTTCTTTCATAAACTCTAAACCCAACATTTCAAATTAAGACCTGCCAGACAATCTCCAATCAACAGAAGTCCTTTCCTTTGTTCATCCTTATGCAAAAAAACTCAGATTGTCCCAAAATAAAAAGTCCAATTTGGGTTCAAAACCTGGTGCCACACTTAATAAGAACCTATATTCTGACACATAGGGAACCACTCACTTGGTTCCAAAAATGCAAATAACCAAGAAGTCATAATGATGGATAAGCAAGAATACAGCCAGCGAATTCCTTCCTCAGCCTGCCCTCTCTTCTCTGCCACTTTGTGGGGTGAGACGCCAGCAACACCATCTGAACGGAGCGCCCCTGGATGCTGACACAGAGAGCGCTCCCCTTGGTGAAGCTGGTATCGGGATGTGGATTCCCAGGACCAACAGTTACACGGTGTCCTCCAGCCTCTCAGCTCTCCTCCTCCTCCGTGCTTCCCTCCATTCCTCTCTTCCCCACTCTGCCATTCCCTTGGCAAAGGCCAATCTTCTTTCTCAGGTTTCCTTTGCAGCCATCCTGACTATGGATTGGTTCTCAGGATATTTTGCACAAAAATCAGAAAGCCAGTAGGGGATGGTGGCAAAAATTCCAAGGTAGTCACATCCAGGTAGATCCTTTACTGCTGAGCCACCAGGGAAGCCCAATTTAATTTTTTAGGGGTCATTTAAACAACTTTGATAGTGTCTCACATTTTGTGTACCAGGAGTCTGGGAAAGGAGCAGCTGATATGATGCTTCTATTACATGGCAACGGGGTCCTTCGGCAGTGGGTGGACAAGCTAGTCTGGAGGGTCCATAGGGCTTCATTCACATATCGATGGGGGTGGCTGGACGCCTGGGTTGAGCCGGGACTGTCCTCTGGAACACCTGCCATTCTGCCCAGGGCAGACCCCTTACATGCCAGCTCAGGACTTGAATGGCAGTGTTTCCACCAACAAGGCAGAACTTGTATAATAAAATAATTCAAAGATTCTGACAAAGGTGGTTTGCACTGAGCCTTGACCATTTCCTTTCAGAACTGCTTGTTGGGGGATGTTGAGCCTGAGAAAAAGGAACCAGAATGACTGCTTTTCAGAAATTGGTCAAAAACAGCAGGGAAACAGCCCAGTGACATTATCCAGATGCAATCAACAGACTTGGGGTTAGAAATTGGCCACGAGCCCCCACTATTACCAAGAAATAGTGTCAGTTCTGAACTGACAAGGCAAGGATTTCTGTAAAAGGACCAATCGCTTTTCTTTATAAGGTTTGGGCCTTCAGAAATTTCTAGGAGATTTCACTGAGGTCGCTCTCCCTTGAGACGTAATCCCTAATGCTGTAGACACAGTTTCTCCAAGTTACCCTTTGCAATTTACACTCATTAGGGTTCATTTTTTATTTTCTTTTACCCCAGTCATACCCAGTAAGGCAAGATGATGCATCAGAAGACCTGGAACCCAGATCACTTCGGTAACAAGAGAGGGAAAAGAATCTCTAACACTCTCACTCCAAGGCATCGGTTGTCTGCCAAAAGGATCTTGCCTTTGCCCACTTCCTGCCCCTGGCTCATAGAGGACAAGGGGCTGTGTCTGGAGATGGTTTGGATCTTTACAACCAGGGGGATTGAGTTTTGATACCCTCTAGCTGGCAGAGACCAGGGATGGTGCTAAACTGCCTGCAACACACAGGGCAGCCTCACAGCTGAGAAATGATTCAGCACAAAGGTGCCCGTGGCAGCGAGGCTGAGAAATCCTGCCATACACAAAGCAGCAATCCCCAATCTTTTCGGCACCAGGGACCAGTTTCATGGAAGACCCTTCTTTCCATGGACTGGCGGTGGGCAGGGGTGATGCTCTGGGGACGACTCAAGTGCGATGCATTTACCATGTAGTTCATCTCTCTCATCATTAAATCAGCTCCACCTCAGATCATCAGGTCTTAGATCCGGGAGGTTGCAGACTGTTAGCAGCTCCCCAGCATTTTCATTGTCACTTCTCTCGCCCCTATTTTTGCACTGTGCATGGAAATCTGACTTCCTACGAGCTAAATGCACAGATGCCGTGCTCCACTGCAAAGTGTCATTTTAAGGAAAGAGTTCTCTTCAAAGTCGGAAAATCATGATTCTCATCTTGAAATCATTTTTCACTTACTTTTTAAGAGTCACTTTTAATTTAGATGACCCAGTTACATCAGCAGTACTACAGACAGACAAACCAAAAAATAAACTTTAAATGAATCAAAACCAAAGGGCTTCCATATGCTCTGGTCTTTTGTTTCTGAAAATAATGAGTTGAAATGTTTATGCATGGGTACAAGCAAACCCCGAGTTATAGATTAACAGCCGCCCTTTCAGGACAGCCTCTCCCATCTGTCATCTCCCAGCAGGGGAAAAATAGCAGCAAAGACACAGACATGGCCTAATCTGACCAAACACAGCCGGTCCTCTGCCACCTGTCCCTAAGCCAACACAGATGCCTGCCTGCCCGCCCGGCCCACAGCCTGGACGGACTTTCTTCCTGCAGGAACATTCGCACATGCCCTGCTCTGTTTGGGGCAGTCCTACTTTGGTTTATACTTAGAAATCAAGAGCTGTCAGCTTACCAGGGAGAAAACACTATTTATAAACTCTGATGTTCACGTTCGGGGAACTTCTGACAGTCATTTTTATTGGGTCTCTTCCACCACAAATTTGTAAGGCTAGTAGTTCTTGTTTCTACGATTAATTGCTATTTTCCTCTTGAAACAAGGTTTCAGTGACACCTATCCAGGGCACGAGAAACCACAATTCCCTCAGTGAAATAAATTACATTGCTGGGTTGGTGCACGCTGCAGCGCAGGCCAGGCCTGTTAATGGCCTGTGGCGTGTTACCTTTCTCCCAGGACAAACATAAACACTTTTTATAAACTTTTGCATTCTGCAACCCCCTTTCCAATGAAGATTTCCCCTCCTGGAGGGAGACCCCTAGCTGTCCCATGCATTGCCACCGAGCAAGGGCCCCACACCTGAGGAACACATACCCAATAACAAATCTGACCACAGGACTAACTTAACTTTTAAATGACTATTAATTTTACCTCATGTCAAAATACTCTAGAACTCCTTTGATCCTTAATGCAAAGGAAGCCCTGGGAGAGGCCAGTTTATAGAAGCTGGACGAGCAAGAAGCTGCACAAGGAACGCCAGGAAACTCAGAGAGGAGTGGAAAGGGCCTTAAAATGCCAGCTATACAAGTGCTCTGGGCACCAACCCAGGAGGCCAACAATCCGGGAGAAACTTCCAGAGTTCCTGAATTCCTTTAACGTCAAACTTGTTCCTATTGTATTAGCAACAGTGGAGACAACCATTGCTTAGGGTTCCAGATCTACCTACAGAAAGCCACCTCCTTTATGATTATAACAATTCTACCCAGTGAGTGTATGATTATCTCCATTTCACAGATAAGGAAACTAAGGCCTGGAGAGATGGGTAGCTTGCCTGGGGTCATGGATCCTGGCGGTGGGAGGTGGGGTCTGGAGCCCAGGCCTGCCCGACTCAAGGCTGATTCTGCCCCACCACGGGTCCCATCCAAACACAGAGCCAGTTCCTCCTGGGGCAACCCGGGGCTCAGAAGGGCTGTCTCCCAAGCACTCATTCCTCCAGCGAGTCTGATATATAGTTCTCTTGTGCTTGTTAACTGGTAAAAATCCTCAAACGGGCTGTACACTCACCAAACAATATCTAATCCTGTGTGTTTAATCATTAACATGTTTAGGCTACAGAAAAAGCATGCCCTTGTGATTCAAGGTGAGCCAGGCTGCTTGCTAGATACAACTGGGATCCAGAAAGGACCCAAAAACAGGGACCCAGGCTTCCCTGGAACCCAGCCCAACTTCAGGAAGAACCTGGTCCTCTCGGGAAGACCCTACAGTTGAGGCCTCATAAACAGGGCCTAATGAAACTGCAGTGACAGTCAGGGTTTAAGCTTGGTTCTGAGGAAACAGCAAGGCAGAGGAGGAAATAACCATAGAAAATACAGAGGTATACATGGAAGAGGGCATCAGAGGATGAGATTGGCTGGTTGGCATCACCAAGCAATGAACATAAACTTGGGCAAACCCCGGGAGATGGTGAGGGACAGGGAGGCCTGAAGTGCTGCAGTCCATGGGGCCTCAAAGAGTCAGACATGACCGAGAGACTGAACAACGACATACATGGAAGAGAGAGAGAGAGTGACGAGCCCATGAAAGACCTATTTGATTTGTGTTACAAAAACAGAAGCAAGATGCTTGCAAAAGAACTTTGATTCTTACACCCTCACTCCCTATAAAACTGCACTTGACATGATTTACACCTTAGTTGGGGAGTGACTAATGAATGTCTATATACTATGGTTTCATTTTACAATAAGAAAATCACAAATATGAATCAGTCTTCTAAGTTATTAAATTTTCACAGCAAGTTGGAACCCTACGAATACAGAATTCCATCACATTTCAGCATTTCACTGTGTAAACATGAACACTACTATATAAACTTCCATTAGTCCTTTCTTGTCATTGTGGGTACAGATCCCCATAGACTGCTTACTAAGAAAAAGGAAAAAAGAAAGATAAAGAGAACTACTGAATTGAAACAATGTCACATGCAATAAAATAATAAACAAAAAGTATGCCTTCACCAATAGGCAATACCAAAACACCTTTGTACACATTTGCTTTCTAAATTACCCTTCATAAAAGCTCAAGGCTCATAGCCAGGAAGTCATGGACTCTCATCTCACACTTCTGTGTACTTTTAGGAAGCCTGCAGAGGATAATCAAGCTTCCCCACATGTAACTGAATTCAAGAAACCAGATGTCCCAACCACACTGTTTTTATCCACATATATGTGTTCTTAAAAATTGACTTTGTTTTTAATTTGTATGGTTTTTCACATAGAATGGTTCAGGTTTGAGTGTAACTGCCAAAGCGCTATGCTAACATTGGACAACTCAGGACAAGATCACAAAAAACCATATCAGTGCCAAGGAACAGCCTCCAGGAGAAGTTCAAACACTAGATCATGCCAGCACTATCACAAAATCACTTCCTCAAGCCCAACTTTCACCAAGAAACAAACTAATGATTGATGCCACTGTGCAAGATTATTTGCTCTTTTTACTCAAGACCACATAACTTCTCCAGCGGTCATCATTCTTCTCGCTGCTATGGAGACCCAGTCAGACCCACCTCTGGCCTGCAGAACACATGGCAGCTTTAGATCAATAAGCCCTCTGTCTATAATACAGAGCAGAAGCTGATAACTCAGTAGATTCTTCCTGTAGTCATCAATTAGGGTTAGACTGCAGCTTGTCTTCTGACTCACCAGGAGACTGGATGTCTGCTGCCCGTTTCCTAAACAGAGCAAAGAGGTGTCACATGAAGCCAGCATTTCATACCTGTCTCATGAGCCTGTGAAGGAACTTTGGGGCGGAACAGGTTTTCTGAGGGAGCTGTGCTCTCTCCCTCTGAGGCAGCAAAGAAATTCCACAAGGAACTGGTCAGGTGCCAAGGGTTTCAGAGGAAGCACACTTGCCCCTGGTATCAAATTCATACGAGGAAGTTAAGAGGTCAATTTAAAAAGATGTAAACACACCCAGCCAAAGCGGGAGGCTGTGTCAGAAGGTGTGGATGAAACTTACCTAGCAGTAAATAACAGCATCACTCCAGTGTTTGTGAATTCAAATATCTTGACCTTAAAAATTCTCTTTGGCAGTTTTTATCTTCAATTAACCTCCTATAACCAAAACACTGCAGACGGTGACTGTAGCCATGAAATTAAAAGATACTTGCTCTTTGGAAGGAAAGCTGTGACAAACTTAGACAGCATATTAAAAAGCAGAGACGTCACTTGGCCAACAAAGGTGCATATAGTCAAAGCTATGGTTTTTCTAGTAGTTATGTATGAGTGTGAGAGTTGGGTCATAAAGAAGGCTGAGTGTTGAAGAATTGATGCTTTCAAACTGTGGTGCTGGAGAAGACTCTTGAGAGTCCCTTGGACAGCAAGGAGATCAAACCAGTCCATCCTAAAGGAAATCAACACTGAATATTCTTTGGAAGGACTGATGCTGAAGCTCCAATACTTTGGCCAACAGATGTGAAGAGACCCTGAAAAAGATCCTAATGTTGGAAAACATTGAGGGCAGGAGGAGAAGGTGGGGGCAGAAGGAGACGTGGTTAGACAGCATCACCAATTCAATGGACATGAGTTTCAGTAAACTCTGGGAGATGGTGAAGGACAGGGGAGCCCAGCATGCTAGTCTGTGGGGATGGAAAGAGTTGGACACGACTTAGTGACTGATCAACAACAAACTATTCTAAACTTTAAAATTCGCTTGCAGTGGTAACTCTGTGACTTAACTGGGACGTTAAACAAGGGAGGTAAATGAATCATGATACTTTGAATCACAAGCCTAAGTAGCTGTGTGCTTGCACCGTGGGTCTCCAGGCACGTGACTCTGCACAACTGGGTTTACTCGGCTGGGGCCACTAACAGCAGGGCTGCAATCTTCAAAATAAGGCTGGGAGTGGCAGAGAGCCTGATTTACTGGCCAACGGCATCCCTCAGTGGAGGACTGAGTCCTTCTCCTCTGGCTGCAGCGCTCAAAAGTATCTGGGCCTTCCGCTCTCACCCACAGTGCCATGTATACAGAGAGACAGACAGACAGACACACAACCACAAAAGGATGATGGGCTCTGGCCACCGGGTACTGTTCTTGGGTAGAGGGAACGATTCCAAGCCCAGCTTCCACCACTGTTCTAACTCTGCCAGGCAGGGTGATTGGGGCCACCCCCTCCACAGGGTACCCCTCACCCAGGCTACCACGTGGCATCATGCCTCCCAGCCATCCCGAGCCTGAGAAAGCCTGTCTTCCCCTCAGCTGCACTGCTGATTTTAAGGAATCAGTTTAATCTTGCTACTCTCACTTTTCTAATCTATATGTAATCTCAAGAAAGTCTCAACTACGTACAAACTCCTCGACACCATCTTTTACAGACTTTTCAGCTGGTAAAAGTATCTCAAGGAGCACTAGACTAGGAGCTGGGAGTCACAGCTTCACGAGTATCATTCACTGAAGTGCCCATGAAGCACCTCATACATGCCAGATATGAAGCTGTCCAAACAAGACAGGCAGGGGCAGAGATTCAGCCAAGGCATTCAGTGTGCTGAGCTGAAATTAAAAGGCTTGAACAAGAAGCTCTTTCAAGTCCCTCTGCTCTTCTATTCTCCACTCTCTCCTTTGGTGCCAAGATGGGACCGAAGCATTCTGCAACGTTCTGCTTCCCTGAGCAGATGCTATTTTTACTCCATATTCATATAGCTCAGGCTGCAGACGTGTGACTTCTCTGCACTCTGCCAAGCATGAACGACACATTTTCATCCCAGAGTTTAGGAGCCTAAGCACAGCCCTAATCTAGAAGACCCACAGGCAGACACGGCTCAGGCTCCTTGGAACAGGGACGATCATGGCCATGCTCCTTCTCCGTGGAGGAAATCTGGTTCCTTGAGATCAAAAACGACAGAAAAACAGGGGCAGGGCAGCCAAGGCTTCTTCACGTGTTGCCTGGATTTGTTTATTTCTTCTTCATCAACTCGTATCATTTCTGACACTGCACTTCAACTTCCTGGACACAGCCAAAGAGAAAGGATTTTAAGAGACACTGAAGTCTGGCCAACTTCTGATTAGCCACAGTAACGAAAGAAAGGAAGAGCGCATGGCCAAAGAAAGGGGGGCTCTTGCCTCCAAGGACTGCAGCACAAAGATAATCTGTATAGGATATGGAGAAGCATTAGGGAAACAAGTGAAAGCCTTCCGTCCCCACCCCCTCCACCCCCCAAATTCCCCTCAGATAACATTTCAGGAACACATTGGCTGCAGTTCCCAAGGGCAGCACAATCTAGCAAGGGAGGCATCTGCAGTCTCCACGATCAACTTGCAAATATCAGTTTTTCAATCAATGGGGGGATAGATTTTTATAGCAATTAAACAATCTGAAGCTGTGTGGTTAAAGGTACTTACTAGTGGTTAAGGTTTTTATTAGCACATCTTAATAGAAGTTTTCTTTTTATTCCAAGCTAAGTTCAATACTAAGCAGAAATGTCTACAGTAGAGAAGGGGAAGCTGGAGAGCGGAAAGTGAGCAGATAGGAGAGAGTAAGAATGTAAATAAAGATGCACATGGAAAAGGCTGCTGTGCTGTGCTTAGTCACTCAGTCCTGCCTGACTCTTTGCGACCCCATGGACTGTAGTCCACCAGGCTCTTCTGTCCATGAGGATCCTCCAGGCCAGAATACTGGAGTGGGTTGACCATTTCCTTCTCCAGGGAATCTTCCAAACCCAGGGATAGAACCTAGGTATCCCACATTGCAGGTGGATTCTTTACTAGCTGAGCCACCAGGGAAGTCCAAGAACACTGGAGTGGGTAGCCTATCCCTTCTCCAGGGGAATCTTCCCAACCTAGGAATCAAACTGGGGTGCCCTGCATTGCAGGAAGATTCTTTACCAGCTGAGCTACCTGGGAAGCCCTCAGAAAAGGCTGGGCCCCAGAAATAAATTAGCCAGAATCAGTGATGCTAACAATGGGTGTTGTGGCCTCTCTGATCATACGCACAGGCTCTCCAGATGTTACTGGACACTTTACTTACGACTGTTTCATACAAAAAGCCTTCCCATCCCACCCCCTCCAGCCTTTCTGCCCTGCCCATCTGTGCTCACCCTTAGAGAGAAGCCAAGCTGCCTTGGGGAAGGGTGGCTGCTGGTGGTTGATGCAGAGAACTATCTATTGATCATCACATTTTTCTCCCCCTTCTGCTGGAATCAAAGATGTATAACTCATCCCCTCCTCCTCTTCCCTCTGTTTCTTCCCATTCCCGTCAGAGAAGGCTTAATCTGAACGTCTGAGGTCCAGGGCTAGAATCCCAGATCCTGCACTTCCCTGCCAGAGATGGAGGTAAATCACTTATCCCCTCCCTGCCTCACTCCTGTCTCTGGAAACATGAACAGAAATCACTGCCTGCCCAGCAAGGCCTTTATGAAGCAGCAGAAATGCAAGGACACCGTGAACAGAATTTGTTGTTGTTGTTCAGTCACCCAGTCGTGTCCAGCTCTTTGCGCCCCCATGAACTGCAGCACGCCAGGCTTCCCTGTCCCTCACCATTTCTAAGAGTTTGCCCAAGTTTATGTGCATTGAGTTGGTGACGCTATCCAGCCATCTCGTCCTCTGTCGTCCCCTTCTCCTCAATTCTTCCCAGCACCAGGGTCTTTTCCAATGAGTTGGCAGCTCACATCAGCTGGCCAAAGTATTGGAGCTTCAGCCTCTAGGGCGCGTTAAATAGAAGGCACAGCCGTGCTGGGCTGCTCGCTCCCCCAGCACCTGAACACTGCTGAGCTCGTGGGAACTCCAGGACTGACATGCTCCGAAGCAGTGACCTCCACAACAGAGAACTGACAAGCCTTCCTCAGAGTTAAAGACACCATCCCAGCTCTGAACAAGCCCTCTTGTTGGGCAGACGTCTGTATTTTCAGTGTGAGCACCACATGTCTCAGTGATGGGAAGTGGTCCATTAGGCCCTGTATCAGCTGAAGTCACAAACACTCACTTGCAACAGGAAAAACTGATCCTGACCACGGTGCCCTACATGGTCACTGGGCTTCCTCAACTCCCCAGTGCCAAGGAAATTGGGCTCTGTGTTTACCAGGAGGGAACTGGCCAGCCCCTGTGAGGCTCACCTCCATCGCCAAGTGCCATCGCCCCATGATAAAGATCTCAAAGGGGCTAAGGAAATTATCTCCTCTGCCTTTTATTCCTCAGTAACAACCACAAAATTAGATAAAAATGACCCCCTGCTCCTCTAATTTAAGGCCTATTTTATTACCTTCAACCCTGATTCTCTTTTAAATGGGTGTGAGACCCTGAAGACCCCACTGGCCAATGGGATTAGTAATTGATGGCTTCCTCCTCCCAGCCAGTTCTCCAGAGGGCGCCTCTGCTTCCCTCGTCCAGTGGGGTCACAATCAGTTCAATCTTCATGCTTCAGAGACATCCCCTTTGAAGAGGATCAAACGTTTCCCCACCCCTGCCTGGTGCTCCACTCAAAGGGGCAGCAGCCGCTTCTCACTAGAGCAGGAAGGGCAACCTGGCCAGAAAGCTTAAAGTGAGGAGGTCAGTGCGGTTAATTGTCCACCAGGCTCAAAGGCAGGCCCACTCAAACAAGCTCTGTGGGAAGGCCGGTCGCCCCCATAAACTGCGAAGTGCACTTTGAACCCAGGAACAAGGAGGATGAGAACGGTTTCCACCAGCCTGCTGGGACTCGTGGAGCTTCGGCTGTTTGTTTTCTTTTTCAGACATAAAGGGTAGAAGCACTTCTCTGCAGCAACCCCAGGCAGGCAGATAAAACACAGGCGAGGTGAGCAGCGGGGCTTGCCCACCAGGAAGGAAAGGAGAGGAAAGAGCAGCATCCATGTCTCTGTTGTAAAGTGAGCCTATCAAGGCTTGCTTTAGCTTTGAAGAGGGAACCTGAGAGAAGAGCATTCCGAAAGCCTCAGAAACCGCTCCATCTAAAAATGCTCTGTAGCAGGGGTTCCCAACCTCTGGGATCTAATGCCTGATGATCTGCGATGGAGCTGATGTAATAAGAGAAATAAAGTGCACAGTAAATGTAACATGCCTGAATCACCCCGAAACCCACCCCACCCCCAGACCCCCATCCATGGAAAAAGTGTCTTCCGTGAAACTGGTCCCTGGAGCCAAAAAAGTTGGGGACTGCTGCAGAGAAGAAGAATCATTTAAAATGCTGAGAACTTTTTCATTCTCTTTTGCCTATCTGGAAAAGTTACTTTTATTACCCAGTTATGCAAAGGATTTGTTTGTGGTGATGCTTCCTAAGGCCCACTTGACTTTGCATTTCAGGATGTCTGGCTTCAGGTGAGTGATTCCAGCATCACAGTTGTCTGGGTCATGAAGATCTTTTTTGTAAAGTTCTGTGTACTCTTGCCACCTCTTCTTAATATCTTCTGCTTCTGTTAGGTCCATATCATTTCTGTCCTTTATTGTGCCTATCTTTGCATGAAATGTTCCCTTGGTATCTCTAATTTTCTTAAAGAGATCTCTAGTCCTTCCTATTCTGTTGTTTTCCTCTATTTGTTTGCATTGATCCCTGAGGAAGGCTTTCTTATCTCTCCTTGCTATTCTTTGGAACTCTGGAAAAGGTCAGTTTTCATTCCAGTCCCAAAGAAAGGCAATGCCAAAGAATGCTTGAACTACCACACAATTGTACTCATCTCACACACTAGCAAAGTAATGCTCAAAATTCTCCAAGCCAAGCTTCAACCATGAACTTTCAGATGTTCAAGCTGGATTTAGAAAAGGCAGAGGAACTAGAGATCAAATTGCCAACATCCACTGGATCATCAAGAAAGTAAGAGTTCCAGAAAAACATCTACTTCTGCTTTATTGACTATGCCAAAGCCTTTGCCTGTGTGAATCACAACAAACTGGAAAATTCTGAAAGAGATGGGAATACCAGACCACCTGACCTGGCTCCTAAGAAATCTGTATGCAGGTCAAGGACATGGAACAACAGACTGGTTCCAAATCAGGAAAGGAGTATATTGTCAAGGATGTATATTGTCACTCTGCTTATTTAACTTATATGCAGAGTACATCATGTGAAATGCCAGGCTGGATGAAGCACAAGCTTGAATCAAGACTGCCAGGAGAAATATCAATAACCTCAGATATGCAGATGACACCACCCTTATGGCAGAAAGTAAAAAAGAAATAAAGAGCCTCCTGTTGAAAGTGAAAGAGGAGAATGAAAAAGCTGGCTTAAAACTCAACATTCAGCTAAGACCATGGCATCCAGTCCCATCACTTCATGGCAAATAGATGGGGAAGCAATGGAAACCGTGACAGACTTTATTTTTGGGGGCTCCAAAATCACTGCAGATGGTAAGTGCAGCCATGAAATTAAAAGATGTTTACTCCTTGGAAGAAAAGCTATGACCAACCTAGAGAGCATATTTAAAAGCAGAGACATTACTTTACCAACAAAGGTCTGTCTAGTCAAAGCTATGGTTTTTCCAGTAGTCATGTATGGATGTGAGAGTTGAACTATAAAGAAAGCTGAGCACAGAAGAATTGATGCTTTCGAACTGTGGTGTTGGAGAAGACTCTTGGGAGTCCCTTGGACTACAAGGAGATCCAACCAGTCCATCCTAAAGGAAATCAGACCTGAATATTCATTGGAAGGACTGATGCTGAATCTGAAACTCCAATACTTTGGCCACCTGATGCAAAGAACTGACTCAGTAGTAAAGACCCTGATGCTGGGAAAGATTGAGAGAGGGAGGAGAAGGGGACGACAGAGGATGACATAGTTGGATGGCATCACCGATTCAACAGACATGAGTCTGGGCAAGCTTCGGGAGTTGGAGATGGACAGGGAAGCCTGCTGTGCTACAATCCATGGGGTGGCATAGAGTTGGACTCGACTAACTCATTTCATAACTGAGGAAGACATGAGAGTGATCCAAACAATATCTCCAGCCCTTTTAAGACCAACGTATCCTGGGAAACATGTATTTATAGGTTTCCTTTCACATCACTAACAGAACTCCCATGGTAGATAAAACCAGCCAACACATCACAGCTGACAAGTGACCTGATCAGAGTAAAAAGTGGTTCCCAAATTATGCATCGATTATATACTGGAAGTGGGGAAAAAAGCAAACTCTCGCCCAGAGATGTCAAAACTTATCTGTAGATTTACAATGAAACTTAAAAAATAACCTTAGAGATTTTTGCTTCTTAAGAAAAAGATAAGATGAAGGCTCACCTGAAGCTACAGGCTTCACCTGGAAACGCCAGACACCCAAAGGAGGATGTGCCACTGTGTGAGTGGGTCTGTCAGCAGCAGCAGGCTGGGTTCACACTTACTTCAGCAATAAAGGAACTCACTGCTCATCGTTAACAACAGCGGAGTCTGGGGTCAGCAGATGAGTTGCTGTGTCTGCTAGGTGCCCTTGCTCTGACTGCTCCCAAACGTCTGCTCTGGATACAAGGGGTCCACTTTGGACAGTGTCTTTGGATCAAGGACAAGCTCCAAAACAGTTATATCAAACACATGTGCACACACGTGTCCTGATACACAATTTCTGCTGCTGCTGGGGCACGAGCAGTCCTCAGCAAAACTTGACCAACAGTAAACACTGAATTGAAAGAAATAAAGTTCGAACACTCTAAGGAAATTCAGGAACTCAATCACTTCTCAGACTTTCAAATTATGATGGTGTGGAGTTGTCAAGATTCAGTGAGAGGGATTTCTCTGGTGGTCCAGTGGTTAAGACCCTGCGCTCCCACTGCAGGGCTGTATGGGATCAATCCCTGGCTGGGGAGCTAGGATCCCATATGCAACACAGCACGCCCCCCCCCCCAAAAAAAAGATCCAATCAGAGAGCTCTGTGAAGCATGCCTGAACAGACAGCAGTGTGTGGAAGGGGACCCACCCAGTTACCTGACGACTTGACCTGCCTCCGTTGTTTTTCTAGCCAAATTAGAATTGTTACCAGGAAACAAGGAGCACTGAGAATCAGAGAGTGGCTACTACTATAAATTGATGAGCCGTCGCCGTGTGTTTGGCAGCATGAGCCCCAACACACACTCCGCCTTGCACTCGGCTTCTGCAGGCACAGTCCAACACAAAACAGTTGATAGTATCTCAAATTCCAAAACCTACTAAAAAGCTAATGCTCACTCATAGCTTAACACTCGGCTTTTATTTTTAACATCTGGGCTTTTAAACTGTAATTATTTTCCTCACTGATCTTTCAAGTTACGATAGACAAGCTGGAGTCCATGGAGATGAGAGATCCCTGGGCAAAGCTGAAACCCTCCCTCTGTTCAAGCCCTAGGAGCCTTGAAGATGAACAGGTTCCATGAGAGTCAAACTCCCTGCACTGCTTTGCCTTTCACTAATCTCTCCCGCAGGCAGCTGTATATGGATGGGGCTCAGCAGCAGGTAGAAGACACCGCAGTGTCATGACTGCTTTTCTACAGGGGACTACTAGTCAGCCCGTACCTCTCCTGGGTTGTGGCAGGCACACACAGGAACCAGAGACAGCTTCTTTCTCTTTGTATCCATGCTGCACATACCCAAACAAAGCTGGACAATGAGTCGTGTTCATGCAGTGGCAGGATGAGAAGGCAGGAGCCAACATTTGAGACGTGCATGAAAGTGGTCTTTGGTCAGATTTAAGTTCCCCCCGCCCTAGCTCCCCCCTAGCTTCTCTGAACTCAGCCACTGCTGGTCCGTTCCTGAAAGGCCCCAGGCCCCATCCTGGCTCCAGATGCACGCGAACCACTGCAGGGGGGGGGGTTGCTACTCCCAACCAACAAGATGAAGCAAAATCCCCTCCAGGCAATTGGCGTGTCTCTCAAAGGTCCCAGCATACTAAGGGGGACATGGAAATGCAGGATTTAAAATGTTTTATCAAAATTATTTAAACTGTACTTTAGAAATATTTTTTATTTCCTCTGAGTTGTAAATTAGTCAAATCTACTGTTTGCTCCATCACTGCCTGTAAAATCGGTTACAGGTTCAGTCCCAAGGCTGTCCAGGGCTCCCAGGGGCTGGTGGACAGGACAAAGTGTCTCTTCCTTGGCGGCGGCGGGGGGGCTGGCGGCTCAGGGTCCCAGGCTGTCAGCTAACATCTTACTGACGATGACACAAAACCTCCTGACTTCTTATCCTTTTCAACAGAGTAAGAATCTAAACTCCTGCCGACTTAACATATTATGACAAATTCTCAATTACCCATGGTAATGTGAGCAAACAGCCGTGTAATGGACCCAAACAGGCACTCTACACCTCAGTTCACTGGCTCAGGAATACAGTAGCATTTCGTGCTGCTGGCCTCAGGTTTGTTTACTGGGCCAACTTTTTCTTCTCAGACGAACATGCACTCATTCATAGGAAGTCTGTTCCATGCCAGGAACCACGGCAGTGGTAGCAAAAAGAACTCACAGACCAGAGGAAAAGATGTGTTCAAACAAGCAAAACGGAGCTCCTGACAGGCTCATGCTGTGGGTTGTGTGAGTGGAGGCAGCGAGGCGTCTGCTGGAAAGGACTGTGCTCCGAATACCCTCTCCTTCAGAGAGTTTGTAAAAACAAGCAGAATGTGGGCTGAGTTTTAAACTAGGAAAAGGAGAAGGGTGCCCAGCAACGCCCAGGAGAAAGCCAGGCAGGTCAGTAAACATCGTCACCGGGTAACTCAATAGGGCAGGTGACTACTTCATACCTTTCTTGGAGCTGTCTTAAATACTTAAGGGTTTTCTTTTCAGTGTATGGGGTGGTTATCAGAGTGCATAGCATGGCTCAAGTTTTCCCACAAGCAGCCAGAAAATGAAACAACCCCTTACCTGTATGGGGAGGAGCGAAGACAAGGATGTGAAGAGAGTGGTTCCTGATGAGATGTAAAAACCACAGGCCAGCTGTGAACTCAAGTGTGCTCCCCAGGTTCCCTGAAAAACAACAGGAGAGGGCCTTTTCGTTACCTTGGAACATCCAGTCCTTGAACAGTCCCAGTAAAGACCTTCAGACCCTGCCTAAGGCTCCTTGGTCTCAGAGCAGAAAACCTGACCAACGTCACTCGGCAAAGGGATTGGGTCAGAGAAGTGGGTGAGAATCCTGGTGTTTAACTCAGCGGGAGGGTAACGGTGAGCCAGGTGCTAACCCAGTTGTGTCTGGTTTCCTCCCCTGCCAGGGCTATCTCACAGAATGATCTAGAAGGTCTTCAATGCCTGGGCACCATGCCAAGCCTGGAGTCACATGAATGACCATGTCACGGGTTTCCTGCCCTCAGGGAGCTGAAAGTCCACAGAGACAGGGAAGTAAATGGGCAGTAATTAGGACCTTGATGCAGCTGAGAGGAGCTGAAGTGAGGAAAATAGGAGATGACGTGGAGACTCTGCAGAGGCAGCTGCTGATCCCAGAGAGGTCAAAGGGCTCTCTCCAGAGCAGGTGATGGCTAAGCTGAGGTCTGAGAAGTAAGAATTGACTAGACTGCAGCATACCAGGCAGAGCAAACAGCAAAAGAGGTACCCAGGAAGCAAGAAGAACCTAGTGAGTTCACAAGCACAACGAGTATTTCAGAGCCCAAGAAGGAGACAGGAGGTCATTTTAGGAGAGTTTGGACTTGCTCTTAAGGCCAATGGGCAGCCCATGAAGGGTCTCCTGTAGGAGAGTGGTATGGTCCAGAAAGCTTTCTGCAATATCAGAGAGAAGGAACTGGAAGGAGGCAAGGAATGCAAATCCCTGGTCTTCCGTGGAGCCGACTAGGAGAGAAGGCCCCAGTGTAAGCGGACAGGGCTAGGTTCCCTCCATGAACCACAGACTGTGAGTTACAGCCGCCCCCAGCGTTAGGTGAGTCCACCCCAGCAGGCGACCCAGCAGTCTGCCTGTCCCAACACAGCCCCCAGGAGGTGGAGGGACGCCTGGTGTCACAGTGGTTCTTGGCATGTGCCCTTAGACCAGTGGCTCCGGTATCATCTGGGGACATGTTGGAAAAGCCAGCTCTCGGCCGACCGCAGATCTAGAGACTCTGCATCTCGGGGAGCGGGGCCCAGCCCCTGTGGGTTGTAACCGGGCTCCAGGTGATTCTGATGCTCTGCCCAAGGCAGCAAGCACAGGGAGGGGGACAGTGCCAGTACTGGGGGCCAGGGCACAGGGCGCAGAGCTGGCCCGGCCTGGTACCTCAACCGCGCCACCATGTGTAAGGCCTTGTACTCTGCAGCGCCTGTGATGTCCGTTTATGCTTAAATGGAAATATACAAGTGGGCTTTATTGATGCTTAGAACTGTTCCTAGCCCTGTGGACCATGGGGTGGAGTGCACAGGCCCACCTCCGGGTGGGAACACGGTGTTCTGGGGTGTTCTGGGAGAATTCTATTTCCCTAAGAAATGCCCCACCCTCTTCTGCTGCCCTTGTTTCAGGCAAAGGAAACTCCAGCTACAAGTTTCTCCTCCAGCCTCCAGACACAGAATCTGACCACTCCAGAAAAGCAACAGTGAAGCCATCCAGAAAACTCCCGTGGTTTTATTGAAGGGTCGAGTTTCTTTCTGGAGTATGGAACAAACTCTGTGGTTACAGAGCTCCCAGGCCCAGAAGCCATAACATAATTCAAGGCTGAAAAGGGATCCATTCGTTGCCTTTCTCCTTGAATATCTATCTTCTCTATAAGAAAAAAAGAATTTAATCCTTCCCCACCAAAAAAAAAAAAAAAACATGTTTCTGTAAAGAGCAAGCCAATTCTCACATGCTTCCTTTTGTTTCTATAGCATAAAAGGCCAAAAAATTGGGTCAAGACATAAAAACAATGTTTTACCCAGACCACGGAGACGTGCTGCCACTTCAGTTACACTCAGCTGCTGGGGGGTGCCCCTCTGGCCACGGCTGCAGAGAGGAGGCTAAGCTGCAGGGCCCTGTAACAGGTCAAGGAACCCACTGTGGTCCCGGGGCCAGTGAAGACCCCACACGCCCAGCACACAGAAACACTGCAGAAATCCCCGCTGCCTTCCCTGGGGACTGCACTCCATGTCTGCACCCTCCATCTCTCCAGGTTCACCTGGAGAGCAGAAACCTTCCTGCCCCACTGAGGGCCACTTCCCTCTTCAGAGACCCCACGCCACCTGGAACGTGCTTTAGGGTATGGTCTCTCCCTCTCATATCTGCAAACAATATTTACAGCTCCCGGCTGGCTAAAAGAAACTCTGCACTCAGCCCTTCTGGTGCCGAGCTGAAGCTTGTCTGAGTGGTTCGGATTTCCAGAACAGCGTGGAGATGGCGGGGAGAGGAGACCCCCTCCCTTGCCTCTGCCCACCGGGTGCCAGCACCTGTCAGGACCTTTCACATGCCCCACGTGCGTATTCATTCTGTCCTCCACTCCCTGCCAGCCACGCTGAAGACGACTGTTGTGCCATCTCCCCACCAAGACTGTAAAGCTCCATAAGCAGCCAACTAAGCGCACATTCAATAAATGACTAAACACATGAACACACAGACTCAACCAGAATAAGAATCCCAGGCCTGGATTCATCCCCTCCCCTCCTCTTGCCCAAACAAGTGAAATGACTTGCCCAAGGCCACAGGGCAACTAATGGTTGGGAGAGGCTCCCGGGGCTTCCTCACAGTCACAGGCTGTGGTCCCATCTTTCCTGGGTACCTGTAGACCACCATCCCTTGCAGACCAAGGCATTTTATTTGTGATAAGAAAAACTTCATTTTGTGTGTTTTTGAGCTCCTGCCCAAGAACACAGAGGACCATCTCGTGAATCTTAAAATTCGGGGCACTACACCCAAACTGAGGGTATGGAAGGGACTCTGGGGGTAGCAGGGTCAGGAAATGGCTGTGGGTGGGGGAGTGGGTCAGTCTCCTAAACGTTCCCAGAGTCTGGTCCCTGGGATGTAACAATACTTGTAACTTCTCTGTTGGTCAAGCAGTGTGCCAAAAAGACTCTCTCCGCCATCTCCACGCTGTTCTGGAAATCCAAACCACTCAGACGAGCTTCAGCTCGGCACCAGAAGGGCTGGGTTCAGAGTTTCTTTTAGCCAGCCAGGAGCTGTAAATATTGTTTGCGGATATGAGAGGGAGAGACTATACCCTAAAGCATGTTCCAGGTGGCATGGGGTCTCTGAAGAGTCAAGCCCTCTGCAAAACTGACTGCGAAATGGCCCTCAGTGGGGCAGGAAGGTTTCTGCTGTTGGTCAAGTTCTCCTGATAAGCAGGCACAGAGCCTGGATTGTTTCCTGAACTTCTCTCTCAAAATTTAATAGACTAGGGGGAAAGTGCAACATACTCACAAGCTCAATTACAGTGTTTAATCTTAACTTTCCTATCTGGATCATTTGATTTTCATTACAACTGGTCAGGAACATGTGAAATGGCCACATTAGCTACAAAGAAGGGTGCCGGATGCAGAGACAGTGAAGCCCCTATTATACACAAGTTGAGTGAGTGAGAATGACTTCTGCCGAGCGCCCTCCTGGGTACTGTGGCTCCTCCGACACCCGAGCTGCCTTGCATGGTACCTCCAGTCGCCCTTGATGGCCCTGCCCCCGCCCTGCTCCCTCACACAGTGCCCACAGTTCACTCCGTCAGAGTCCACTCTCTTCATACCCTTATCTTCGCTGGCATTTTATGAAACCATTCCTGTTAAGGGCTTCCCTGGTGGTTCAGCTGGTAAAGAATCTGCCTGCAATGTGGGAGACCCGGGTCTGATCCCTGAGTCAGGAAGAGCCCCTGGAGAAGGGAACAGCTACCCACTCCAGTATTCTGGCCTGGAGAATTCCAAGGGGTTGCAAGGAGTCGGAAACGACTGAGCAACTTTCAATTCACTTCACTTCCTTTTAAGGCCTAAGTAATCAATGTAGTACCTGTTCGATGGATGCTTACATGTTAAACAGGATGTTTAAAGAGAATCATTTCACCCAAATTCCTCTAATGGTAAAATTCTAGGTGTTACAGCAAGTGAACTCCAGCTTTTGGATACAGAGCCCCTTCCACCCTCCTCCAATCCCATCACACTGACCATTTCCCGCTTCATTTGTTTCATAAGCTGATCCTGCCCCTACGGTGGAGGTAAGACAGACCCTGCTTTGGTAGAAATGGAGGTTAACAATGACACAGTGATGTGCCAAGTCCAGCTCCTCAGTCTGTCAGTTCACCTGGGTCAGAACCAAACTCTATGGCGGATGACAGACCCTTCTCCATTCATTTCTGGTCAGTGCTTACTTAGGAAGGGAATATGCTAACAATATCTCCAGAGTCTGAACCCAAGCAGGGGAGGGTGGGAAAAGTTGGCCTCAGGACATTCCTTTCTCTGTAGAAGCCCAAAGTGCATATCCCAGTATCTCCAAGAATGTCCCAAAGCATTTAATAATCAGTGTCTGCAACACCTTCCAAAAATAACGACCTCAGAACTGACTTACACCGTTGACAAAGGACTCTGATTTGGTCCCATCCAAGATTAGAAAGAACCTTACTGTAAGAATGAAAACATGTGTCAAGATAAAAACTGAAGTGGGTCCAATGGGACAAAAGCCAGCCCTTCACAACCAAGTATCTGAAAGGCCAAGAAAAGAACAGGTAAGGGAGGCCCTCAGACATAGCTGATAACACAAGCTCAGATAGACAGGTTTCCAAATTGATGTTCCTTGAAACTGGGATTTCAAGAACCTGCCCAATTATAAAAACCATCTAGAGAGTCAGTTTAAAAAATTCAGATTCCCAGGACCCATACCAAACCAACCAACTCAAAGCTCCAGGGTAGGTCTGAAACATGTCCAGGGAGTACCCAGCAGAGGGATAGGCGAGTATCACAAGTAACATTCCACAGGAAACAATATGTAACTTTTTACAACATTGTAGTCATATAAATTCAAAGGGATAAGGTATGTGAGAAAAGGCAGGCTTAAGTGGAGGAAGTCAGAGCCTTCTTTCTGTAGTTAAAATTATGGAACATAATCAAATAATGAGGAAATCAATTTAATTAAGACGCAGCAAAACCAAAGCCTCTCCCTTTGGCGTAACCATATTCCACCTGGAAGACCATCCTCGACCTCCCTCCCCACCCTAAGGGTGGAAGGCAAGCCCCGCACAGCTGCCCCGGGGCCGTCAGAGACCACACTGAGGACCCTCGGCGTAGTCCCGGCAAAGAGCAGCCCTAAGAGGCAGGCATCAGGCTCTCAATCAGGACCCACCGTGCCCTCCGGCCCGGGCCTTCACAGGGCGCAGCCTCCAGCTGACCGTTCGTTCCGCAGCCTTCGTCATGGTCCAGCCTCACATGAGGCCTTGCTCCTCCAAACCTGCTCCACGGGGCCAGCAGTGCCAGCTGACGGGAGCACGCCAGCAACGCAGAATCCCAGGCCCCACCCGGGCCTGCTGACTCGGAATCTGCGACTTAACAAGATTCCTCTTCCTGCGTCTGTTCAAGTTTGAGAAGCCCCACTTTAAAGCCTGGAGAGGGCCTCCATGGGGACTCTCAGCCACCTGGGGAATACCCAGCTCGCCAGCCCACCCACTTCGGCTCCAGCCTCTGAGAGGCCTTCTTCCCTCACAATCCTTACTCTAGTCTTGTCAGACTCGCTTTGTCTCAGGCAGATCACTGTTAGCAGAGCCCAGTGACAGCTGACAATCCAAGCCCAACCTTAGGGAGCTAAAAGGAGGTGGTAAGTACTGATTTGATTTTTAAAAATCTTGATGGTAGGACTTCCGTTTCTTCCTGTCGGCTTTCAGCTTTCTCATCCCGATGTGTATCGTTCAGCCTGCTCGATGGTTCTGAGCTCTCACCCGTCGAATCACGTCGGCTGAGTGTCATTCCTCTGAGCTGAGTGTCATTCCTCGATTCATTCTGCTCACCAGCCATCCAAGGTCTTTGGGTCCTTTTCTGCCACTGCTCTGTTCAGCCTCTCCTAGTCCTTCTCCTCGTAGTAATCAGGGGCGCGTCAGCCTTTGTAGGCGGCCAGAGGGCAGGGGGCTGGAGTCCGTGCCAAGATACAGAGGAAGCTAATCTACTTGTGACCTCAACCTCATTAACATTGTGCTGGGACTGAGAGAGCCGCGTTCCACATATTGTTTTACTTTGGATGGTGTCTACTGACTTGCGGTCATGGGGTCCGTGTGGGGTGGTAAGTACTGGAATTTAGGGGAAATCTAACTTGATGACAGTTCTTATTTTAAAAGGTTTCATTTTTTTTTAAAAAAATGCAAGTTTGAGGGTCTTCTCTGGTGGTCCAGTGGCTAAGACTCCACATTTCCAATGCAGGAGGCCCAGGTTCGATCCCTAGTCAGGGAACCTGGGCTCTCTCGGTCCCATCCACATGCTGCACCAAAGACCTGATGCAGCTCAATAAATAAAAGATTTTTTTTAATGCAACTTTTGTTGACTCATGTATTAGCTAAGAAAGCTAACATACTTAGGGCCCATTGATCAAGAGGAGCAGAGGTCCCTGTGCAGCATAGTGACTGGACTATCCTCAACTGACCTCCGGCCACCTGTCCACACAGGTGTATACACAACCTGTCACACTTCTTCGTGGCTGCCACCTCTGGGGTTCTTACTTATCAGTGTGGCTGGCCTCTGTACCTGACTACCGCTCTTTATGGCTTTGGCTTATAAACATCCCTCATATCAGCTTAGCTCTGTTTGATGCCACCCTTTCTTTACTAATCAAGAAAAGAACTACAGATCCAAGCACAAACTGGGAAAAGCACATTTAAAAAAAAAGGACAACTTAAGCAACCTGTTTACCAAAAGGATTTGACTCCAAAAAGACCTACAGTCACCTGCGTAAGCAGGCACACCAGAGTACATATTACAGCGTGGATCTGTGCAGAATCAGTAATTAGGTCGGTAAATTATGAGCTTCCAGTACAGAAAAGCCCTGAAAATGGCTACTATACGGATGAGCAAATGACAGGGTAAATATCTGTTCAGACATACTGCCCTATGTAGAATCATCTTCTAGGAATGGTGTGATGGTTTCATTGCTCACTAAGTGTCCAGCTCTTGCAACCCCATGGACTGTAGCCCGCCAGGCTCCTTGGTCTGTGGATTCTCCAGGCAAGAATACTGGAGTGGGTTACCATTCCCTTCTCCAGGGGATCTTCCCGACCCAGGGATCGAACCTAGGTCTCCTGCGCGGCTCGTGGTCTCTTGCACTGCAGGTAGATTCTTTACTGACTGAGCCACCCACCAAGGAAGCCCCAGGAATACGACGGATGTGATTTTAGATTGTTTCTCAAGCTGTGAGCGGTGTTTTCCTCAAGTGTCTATTTCACATACACATGGTAGTCATTTATACACACAGAAACACTGCTTACTGGGACGTTTGTAGTTGCCAGATTGGCCAGCAAATTCTTTCTAGTTTCAGAAAATGTGATCCCTAGGGGTGAGAAAAAAGTTATAAAATTTTCAAAGGTAAATCTGTCTGGAGTAATAAGTGCATCGTGCATGGCTTACCTGAAGATCAAAGAGACTACTGTCTATGCAGTTATGGGCATCTTTAAACAACTGGCTAACTGCCTCTAAACTGGAAAACAGCATGTGACATTCAGCCCAACAGCAGCCCACCTCGGGAGAAAGGAAGCGTGAACTTCAGGCGCCCTTGACAACACAGCGCGGTGTGGAAAGAAAGAATATGCTGAACAATAGAATCAGTAGAGGAAGGACAATCCCTTTAATTTTCCGGGAATGTGAGGAGGTTGATGCTAGAGGGATATTTAAGATCTCACTGCCAGCTTGAGTTCTGCTAAACAACTGAAAACAAGAAAAAGCAAAAAAACCCCACCAAAACTTATACATCAGTATAGTATATTTATACATGTATATAGGTAGATATTTAATTCGGTACGTATCGATCAGACACATTTAGATATAGAAGTGAAACGCCTCTCAGATCACACTTCACAGTGTTTATGAAACATACAAAGGGAACCAATGGAAAGGAGTGGGTTCTTCTCTACTGTTGGAAGGGAGGTGCCCTATTCTGGCCCTGGGTCACAGAACTCAGTCCTGGTTATGTTCCTCCACAACTACATTTACAACAAATAGGAATTTCAAGTCTTCTTAAAGACACAGACAGGCTTGACCATGGACGTAGCACAGACGTAAGGCGGTGCGCAGCGCTGTGGCCGAAACTGCCAATAGTGTTTTGTGCAAAGAACAGAAAAAAATAGCAACAACTGTTTTGTTCTGTTTTTTGTTTTTTGTTTTTTTTTTTTAGGTAGCATGTTATTTTTTAAAAATCTGAAAACAGAAAAGTAGAGAAAATAGTCATCTCTAACTCCATGAGTCCAAAATAATCAGAATTTTAGCCTACCTCCTTAAGAATGATGTCAATCATCAGACTGAAGATGATTAATAATTCCTACTGACTGTACCCGAAGAGGAGTAACAGCTAAACACAAATCAAATAGCATGCCTGCCCTTTAACAGGTCTTCACTGGGGCCTACTTTGCACATGTATGTTTATTACACAAATGAAATGAAATTCAAATTAACAGACTCTTGAAGGTCGTGTTGTGTATGTGCTAAGTCATGTCCAACTCTTTGTGACACCACAGACTGTAGCCCACCAGGCTCCTTTATGGAATATTCCAGGCAAGAATAGTGGACTGGGTTGCTATTTCCTACTCCAGAGGATCTTCCCAACCCAGGGATCAAACCCACATCTCTTAAGTCTCTTGCACTGACAGGCAGGTTCTTTACCACTAGAGGCACCTAGGCAGCCCTTAGGGCCACATGGTAACTTCAAAGTAGAAGGCAGATAAGCCTTGTCCCAGGTAGACATGGAGACAACAGCTCTCCAAGTACTCAATACAAGTTCTCAAGGTGCCTACAGAATCAGTTCCCAGAGAAACCCTTCTCCTGGCAGAAGACCAGTCCCACCGCAGTGGGAAGAGTATGTTCCAGACTCTCTTTTCTTATTTTAAAATTTTTTAATTGAAGGATAATTGCTTTACAGAATCTTGTGGTTTTCCTGTCATACATCAACAAGAATCAACCATAGTTACACCCATGTCCCCTGCCTCCCCAACCTCCCTCCCATCTGCCTCCCCATCCCACCCTTCCAGTCTGTCACAGAGCCCCTGTTTGAGTTCCCTGCAGACTCTCTCTTCTTAAGAAGGACACTAATCCCATCCCAGGGGCTCCACCCTCATGACCCCATCTAAGCCAAATTACCTTCCCAAGATGCCCCCTCCAAAGACGATCACCATGGGGGTCAGGGTTTATACCGAGGAATTCTGGGAAGAATATGGTCTATCTGGAATACGTGGATGTCCTGGGGGTGGCGGGTGATCAAGTGTATCAGTTGTATATCCTAGCTATTAAATATGTTCAGAGCCTTCCTATGTACATTCCTCTAGACCATCTTGGTTCAAAACAACAGAAACAGATCTCACCAAGTCGGCAAAGTAACACCAGTAAGACTCTGGTCGTTGAAGGCCAAAGTCAGGGGCTTAATTAGCCCCTGTCAGGCTAATTGAAAGGATGAGAGAGAAAAATTCATTTACAAGACACAGATTACTCTCACCCTGAACACTATTCAGTAAACCTCAAAAGGCCAGTCAACCAATGACCACTACTATAAAAAATAACTCCATCTTTCTCCTCCACTCCTAGACTTCTCTTCCCTACCTGTGGATCCAATGCTCTCATGAGCATCTTTTCCCAGAAGGCTCACAGCTCAGCTGTGGAGTCAATGAACTCATTCCTCCTCGCCATCTCCCCAAACTAGGCTTGCCAGAGCTGCTCACCTCGGTAAAAGGTGCTGTGTCCCATCCCAGTCACCCTGGGCTCCCTCTTACTAAGAGCCCAGCCCTTAGTAAGGAAGTGTGGTCCACCTCTCCAGGCCTCCCCCACTTTCCCTCACCAAGTCCCACCAGGATTCCTATACAAGCCCACCAGCTCACCTGCTGTTCCCAGTCCTGGACTCTTGCCATCAAGCCCACCTAGAGCTCCTTCTAAAGCACAGTCTGATCACATCAATCACCTGCTTCAACAGGTCAATTCACCTGCTCACTCCCCATCTTCCATACAGCTTTCAAGATGAAGTTCAGACCCCTCAGCTCAGCACCCAAGATCCAACACCCACAGGGACTTCCCTACACAACTTTGCCTCTAGCCCAAACAACTACTCTCAGGTGCCCTGATGACCTTATACCATTTCAAGCCTTCAGACTTCAGACATCTGCATTCTTATTGTACCAGGCATTACTGTAACCTTAAAAGTAATGGGAAAACAAGCAACCCTGAAGGTACACAAGAGACCAACTATCCACTCTTCCCTTTACTCTCAGCCCTGCCTCCTATTAGCTTCCCAGGTGGTGCTCGTGGTAAAGAACCCACCTGCCAATACAGAGTCAATTATTTAAGTACCAGACCAGGCTCCTCCTGAACACAATCTGGGTTTTATAAGCTGATGATTAGATCTGACCTTTGATTCCTCCTTCACCTTTCTAAGGCTGTGAAGTCTCACTTCTGAGTAAAACCCCTACCTGTTCTCCTGGCATGTTGGCTGGTGATTCTCCTCAAATAGGACACATACTTTATTATAAAGCACAGAAAGAGATAGGCCCCCTTTCCTTCCTTCTCCCTATAGAGGACCCATAAGACCAGCTGCCCACAGCCGCCATCCCCAGCCAGATCACCCTCTCCAAGCTGGGTGGCTTGTGGAAGAGGACCATGCCCAGTACACTGCTTTCCCAGCACAGTCACGTCGAAACAAAACAAGAGCTTCTCTAGTTTACGGAGCTCCTTCCCACAGAGTCTGCTTCTCCAACCACCATGAGTGTTCTGTGAGAGGAGACGCCTGCTCTTGGTCTCTGTTACCAGGCGTCAGGACAGAGCCTAGCCCACCAGAGAGGTTATTGGGTATCGGCCGAAGGACTGGATAAAAGAAGGGATGAAGGAGCAAACAGGCACGCCCCACTCCCACCCCCCAAATTAGAAAAGCAACATGCAGCATAGCTCCCCGGCTCCAAAAACTACTGTTTTGCTAAGAATGTCTTTTGTTCATTCGGCAACTAGGTACAACCTTAGGAAGACCTGGGAATGGGCTGTTAACCCCAGGACATACTTCGAAGATGCTTTTTGGAATAAATTCTTGAGATCAGGTATTTGTTTACTATTTGTATCTTTCTAAGAGCAATGAACATTGAGTAAAACATTGCTTTAGAATTCCCAAGAGAGACACCATGTCCACTTTTTTCCTCAAATAAAATGTCTATATTTGCTTCGGTGGGACCCGAGAAGGTGCCCTTGCAGGGGGGCAGTGAGGCCTGAAGTTGCAAGCCGCAGCTGTCTCAGGTCCTCAGACCCACATGGAACCTGCACTACACATTCCTCACAAGTGGAGTCCCAGAAAAGCCCGACCTGAGGGGCCAAGAGGATGTAGCCTACCAGTTCTAGAAAGATCAAACATGTCTGACAGTGGGCTGCTGGGGGCACAGGGACAGCCTCAACAGAGGCCAGTCATCAACCACCCTGGTAACCTGGCTCTTTGAATGGCACGGCTTTTTCCTGGGCATTTGAAGTCCTAGACAAACACCATTAACATTTTCTGAGCACTTACTCAGTGTGACACACCACCCCAAATTCTATACAAAAGTACATAATCACAGTTAAACTTCAAGGTGATTCTTCAACTTGAACTTTATCATCATCATTTCACAGACACAGAAACCAACGCTGAGAGAAATCAAATAACTTGTCCCGGGTTCCGGGAGTAAGCGACACTGCTGGGAACCCAATAGTCACAATCTGTATCTCCTATATTTTGTCTCCTATTTTGTCAATTCTTTGCAATAAAGAAGTTGTGTTTGTGAGAGTGTGTGTGTGTGCTGTTTCAGTCATATCCAATTCTTTGCAACCCTATGGACTGTAGCCCGCCAGGCTCCTCAATCGATGGGGATCTTCCAGGCAATAACCCTGGAGTGGTTGCCACTTCCTCCTCCAGGGGATCTTCCCCACCCAGGAATCGAACCTGTGTCTCTTACCTCTCCTGCATTGGCAAGCCTGTTCATTACCACTAGCGCCACCTGGGAAGCCCAATAAACGAGCTGAGAAGCTGTACATGTTGTGTATTAAAAATGGGTAGTTTTCTATATATTTTCTATCTTCTCCTACCTTGGACTTTCCCTCCCTGCCCTTCCTAAACACTGCCTGCAGTAAAATCTCTGCAATCAATCCACACATCTGAGGCCCATCCATGTGCATAAATAGCCAACATTACTTTTTCCAGAAGGCACTTGTTTTGTTTTAATCCACAAAGATTCATTTTTTTCTTCCTAAAGACAAATTACTGGTTCGTGTATCATGACGCAAATTATATTAGATTCAAGAATGTTCATTTGCAGTGTAATTATTCTTCCTAATTGGACTGCTCTAAAGATAAACGATTTCCCCTCCCCACTCCCATCCTGCAACACACACTGTCTTTTTCCCTGGAGTAAAATGTTTGCTGCATCCTTTGCAAACACACCACCACAATCGACATGATCTGCCCTCTGTGTGACCACTCAGGAAAAATATTATTGTAACACTGGGTTTTATCTGGTATTACCTCAAACTCCTCCAACATTATTTTCTCAGAATCAGATCTCTGACAAAGATTAATAACAAGTCTATCACAGTATGATAGCAAGAAATGAGAATCTTGGCTTTTCTTTCTTTTCCCTGTCTTTAAAACATTTCATCTCCCTACCCACCAGCATGTGTTTCCTATCTCTTATATTTGTAAGGGAGAAGTCGTTTTTTTCAAGAGAACCAGGAGCAAAGACTCAGGAATACCCGGGCAAGAGCAATACCAAGGTAATTAGCATCCGTCCTCGCTCAAACCTGGCGCTGGTGGAGCGCTCAGGCGAATGGGTGAAGCAAAAGCGACGTGCGGATGGGAAACGTCTCTCGCAACTCAACTCGAATTTCTCAGGCTGAACTCTCAGCGGCTGGCTCTAACACACCCGTCCCCCACACCTCTGCCCGCTCTGGCTCCAACACAGACTTGTCTATAGAGGCCGCTTTGCGATTTCAGACCGAAGGTCTACTTTTATGTGTGGGTCACTGATGGCAATCTAGATGCACGCACAGGATCACAGTATCCGCAAAATACAGGAAATGGCCCGGGTGGCAGTGAGGATGGGGGTGGGAGGTGAGATTTCGTCTTTCCTCTCAGTTACTCCCATTGAGGAAACCAGCTGAAGGATTCTCCTAAAACTCATGACCCTCCTCAAACAAGAGAAAAGGTGAACAGGATGGAAGAAAACGCTTTCTCCCTTCTGAGTTCAAAGGACCCAGACGGCTGAATGAAATGCGGGGGGGGGGGGGGGGTGAGGATCGCACACACACAACTTCGTGCCTGAAAACATCCAGAAACCCGTACGAGTCTCCCCAGGTCCTTTACCCCGTCCCCTGAGCTCAGCCCAGCCCGCCCAGATGTGGTCTTCCCGCTGCACGCCCACCTCCCCCCTCCTCCAGCCCGCACCCCCGATCCCTGCGCTGCCCACAAAAATGCAGCCCAGATCTGAGCAGCAGCTGACGTCTGCGGCCGGCTTGACCCACACGCCGCAGGCCAGGCCCGCGCGGGCGACCACCGGGCGGCCCCGGGTGCCGAGTCCGGGGTCGGCTGCGCCCGGGACCCGCGCGCCGGCCGAAGCACGCCTGCGGCGGCCAGAAAGCTGGGCTCGCGCCGACTTCCCGGCAAAGGGTCTTTCCAGGCACAACTTTTTTTCCACGTCTGCGGCGGGCGGTCGCGGCTGCCAGAGCCGAAGCGGCGTTCCCTCCTTCCCCAGCGTCCGGCACCCGTCCCGCCAGCACCTCCCCGGCCCCGGTCCGCCCTCCGCGCGGGCTCGGGGGGCGCGGCGCCGGGTGCCCCGCCGGCCGAGGCTGCGCGCGGGCCCCGCCGCTCCGACTCACCCGGTCCCTGCTCGGCGTCCCCGGCTCCGAGCCGCGGCTCCCCGGCACGCCTCCCCGCAGCCACCTCTCGGTCTCTCCGGCCCCGCCGGGCGCGCGGGGAAGAAGGAGGAGGAGGAGGGCAGAGGGAGGAGGGAGGCGGCGGGAGGAGGCGGCGCGGGAGGGAGGGAGAGGGTCCCGGCGCGGGAGCAGGCGGCGGCGAGGCGAGAGCGCCGACCTCGGCCGCCGCGGGGCTAGCAGGCTGGGAGGGGACTGAGGGGCGGGGGCGGAGAGAGGAGGAGGCCGCCGAGCCGCCCTGCCCAGCGCCCGGCCCCCCGCCGCCGCCCAGTCACCGTCGCCGCCGAGCGCGGCTCCCGGCCGGCGTCCGGGGAGGGGTCGGGCCCGGGGCTCTCCCGGCCCGGGGCGGGGCGGACGGCCGAGGCCCGGCCTCCGGGGCGGAGTGTCCCGCGCGGCCCCGGGGGGTGTGGGCGCCGGGGATCCCCACGAGGAGGGGGCGGAGGCCCCGGGGCCTGGGAGCCGGTCCCTGCTCCGTCGGGCGGCGGCGGCGCCTCCCGGAGGCCGGCGAGGGTTCCCCGGAGCTGGGCCCGGGGAGCTCCCGGCGCGCTTTCGGAGTCGGGAGAGCGCGCTCCGCCCGGCGGGGAGAGGCGGGGAACCGCGGAGTCGGGGTCGGGGGTGAGACGGCTGGCCCTGGGGCTCCCGGAGCGGTTCCCCAGGTGGGAAGGTCGCCCGTGCGCTGATCCTGGAGCATCCAGAGTCGGAGAGTGGGGCGGGGGTGCCTGGACCCCCATCCTCGCCTTCCCCTCCCGGAGTCGAGGCTCCGCGCGTAAATTTCCTTGCCCTGTGAGTTTCTAAGACAGGAAACTCAGTGCAAACGGCCACAAAGCATATATGTAAATTGGTTGCTTGAGATCCTGAAACCTCCTCCCCTGAACTTAAAATACCGTTTCGGAGTGAATTTCGAAGGCCCTTTATCAAATAGTCTGGAAGGGCATCCTTGTCCAGAAAGGGGACTCGGGAACTGACGCCCCCAAAGTGGGAGCAAAGAGCCCAGGGTTAAATGGTCAGAAATCAAGGTGACAAGATTGCTTGTGATTTTGACGTCGGCATGGAGCATTTAGCCAGGCAAACCCTTCTTGTCTTTTCCTCCTGTCAACTCCTCGGCCTCTTACCTGAGTCACTGGTACCCACTAGTCGCCTGAACTCAGACCCTAGAAATCAATTCGGGGCCTCTCTCCTCCATGGCCAACAGCCGCTCCCTTTGATTCTTTGCCTTTAATGTCCTTCCCAAGTCCACTGCCACCTTCCTCATTCTTGCAGTTTGGGGACTTCATAGCTTCAGTGGTCTCCTCCCTAGTTTCCTGCTCCTGCCTTTATACTGGCATCCATATGCACACGTCTAGCTACAGGTTAATGGTTCTAGAATACCGCTTTGGGCTTCCCAGGTGGCCCTAGAATCTGCCTGCCAATGCAGGAGGCACAAAGGTCGCAGGTTCGATCCCTGGGTTGGGAAGATCCACTGGTGGAGGGCCTGGCAACCCCTCCAGTATTCTTACCTGGAGAATCCCCATGGACAGAGGAGCCTGTGCAACCCTACAGTCCACCGGGACATTACTGAGCACACAGCACATTTGGGCAGGCTACTTCCTGATGTAGAAGCTCTAGGGAGCACTTTGCCACAGAATATTCTGAATTACTTCAAAACTTTCCCATTCAAACCACCCAGCAATCCGCTCCTTGGATCCTTGCACTCTAACAAGCAAGGAGAGCCTCCCTGACAGGGCCCCAAGGTTCCTTACTGTATGGAAGGTGGGAGTTGCTGATGCTCTTGCCAGAACTGGAATGCTGTCTTTCATTTTCTCCCAAAGCCAAATCCCACTTATCTTTGTTGAAACTGAAGTGTGTAGTACCACACTTCTTCTATAAAATGTGTGTGTTCTTCACATTTTTGAAACTAGAGATAGGAAGGCTTATGAGGAAAATAAGATTAGAAACAACTCAGAAGCTATATAACGTTGCAATCAGAGCACTAAGAAAAAGAGTAGCCCATTCCAAAAGAAAAAACTACTGGCAGAACTCAAGGGCCATGTTCCATTCCTGATAAATGTTACAGTAAACATAGAGGACTTTGTAAAACAATGGAGGGAACTCATGAAGAGATTGGAAGGAGAGTTGTTTGAGGCTGGTGAGTTAGGGAGACAAGCACAAGATCTACAAATAAGAGGTGAATTCACCCCTCCCAAGTTAGAGCCCATGGTCAAACCAACTCTAGGGAAAGGACATAGCACTGGGCACAGCGCTGTGCGTCCTCCACAACTGGAATTCTGCTATGTTTTGTCTGTAGCTGCTCTTACTTGATGGGGCAAAATACTACAGTGCTGGCAACAACTGCACATGGACCAACACGACCATCCCATTGTACCAACATCCTTTCCCTACTTATCAGTCACGAATGAGTTAATTTCTATTACATGTGCCTTCATTATAAAAACATGCTGGCAATGGAATAGACTGTACTGTACTCAATTATATGCTTGGAAGATGGATTCTACTTCATTCCACACATCTGTTGAGCACTTACTGTATGCCAGCGACTGTTTCAAGCACTGTGAATGCATCCATGAGCAAAGAAAACCATAGAAGTATTTACTCTCCTGGATGATGAGTACTTGAACGTGACATCACAGGATGACCTGTGTTTATTGAGTTGTATCATGTCTCATATGTATGTACTTTAGTTGATGCCTCATGTACCTTTTAGCCTCTTTGAGGGCTAGAGTTTAGTCTCAAATCTTTGTATCTTTCACGGGGTCTCATGCAGTAAATATCTACTGGAACATGTAAATAAGGGAGTTTACGCCTGTTTTATACCTTGTGTTGTTGAATTCACAGGAAAACCACCTGGGAAATCTAAACGATTTTCTCAGAACCACATCTGTTGCTATTTGGACTAAAATCAAAGCAACTCTCCATAGATAGGATCATTTGGATGTGAAGAGTACATAAATTATGCGTAATAGGAAGCAAGAAAGTAGGGATGGGCAGGGGAGGGAAAAGAGAAGGACACAGAGACAAAAATTTGCAGTTCAAGAAGAAAGTGCCTGCTAAGTTCTCTGGAAAGGCAGGGCTGGAGAAAGAACAATAGTAGGAACTGGGCTATTGTGAATACTGCTGCTATCATGTGCTTTAGCCAAATGTTCAAGAAATATTTACTGGGAGATAAGTGAGCAGGAAATTATAAGAAATTAAAAACTATTTACAATGTTTGGTCACATGACTAGGAGACCTTGGAAGAAAATCATTATGAGCCACTGGGTCATAATGTAAAATTACAGTTGGTGCTGGCTGAATTATTGTGATTCTGAACTTACTTGCCTGTGCAGATCATTTCTCCAAACATTTTACCCGACCCTGGTGGGTCAGATGGTAAAGATTCTGCCTGCAATACAGGAGACCCGGGTTCGATCCCTGGGTCATAAAGATCCCCTGGAAAATGGAATGGCTGCCCACTCCAGTATTCTTACCTGGAGAATCCCATGGACAGAGGAGCCTGGTAGACTGCTATCCATGCGGTCACAAAGAGTCGGACATGACTGAGTGACTAACGCTTTCACTTTTTCAGTGTAACTTGCATCCACATAGTTGGGTATTTTTCATGTGTGAACACTTCATGTCCTATTCTGTGCATGAATCTGCTTGGAATGTAAATACAGTATGTATTCATGACATATATTGGATATATTTTCATGGTTGTCAGCACACTGAATACTGATTAAGTTCATCTATTCATCTCCATAAAAATCCACCCCTCAAAACCACCACCACCGCCGCCACCCCCATTCTAAGAGCTTGCTATTCCCTAGAAGAGCATATAGTAGGGATCATAGGATTTCAGTGCAAAGCAAAATTGGAAACTCATGTCTTTTGAAGATCACATTAAAAATGAAACAATATAAACTGAGACTCTTCAAGGAAACTAGCAAACTTGGAGTTTACCAACATGGGATCCAATGAAAAATTAATCTCTTTAAAATGCTCTTTCTGCCTTTTTACTCCATAGATCTAATTATACAAAGAAGCCACCTGAAATTCTAAGAATCCATTTCCTTGACAAGTACACATTGATAAAAGGCAATTGTGAGGATCTCTATTAGTTTAAAAGGACTCTGTCAATTAAAATTAGTGCTGTCTGATCTATGTCAGACAGAAGCCATCTTTGGGGCCATAGGAATGACCTAGAGCCAAAATCTCCAATGGACTTAGTCATGTCATAGTTCAGTTTCTGCTTCCAACTAGCAGTTAAGTCAAGGGCAAAAATTAAGCCTGTAAATACAAGAGAAATTTCCCTATTTTTTACTGAAATCCCATTATCAAGATGCTAGACTATTTGTTGAATGAGGATAGCAAAATGTCTCCAACTGAGAACAAATATTACAAACGCAGATGAACATACTGGGTTTCCCAGTGGGACCAAGTTGGACGGGAAGGGCCATGGGGCTCCTGAGAAAATCTTAATGAGCGGTAGAAAAGACTTCCTTTTCTTTCACAGATCTATTAAGGACACTGTCCACACTCAAGCCAAGGGGAAACCTGGCCCTGAAAATATACCACAGTGAAGTCATGAGAGAAACAAATACACAGAAGTTTGGGCCTTTGCTCTCTTCTGGTAAAAACCAAGAGCTATCATCGAATTTTATCTTCCAGCCACAGTATCTACTTCCAGGCCTTCCTTTCTTCTATAAATGAAGCAATAGTTTTAATTTGCCACTGACTTCTGCTAACATAACAGCCAAAATTTCTGCCTTTAGTTCCATAACTAGACTCCACGTGACTGGCAAAATTTAACCTAAAAAGTTGCTTCGTTTATTTCCTCCAATTATGTCGTCACTGTCATAAATAAATGCATCTGGCCCTCAGTCCAAATGAGCTAACTCCTAAAGTGAGGTGGAAATTTCCATATGGAAATTTGAGAAACTTTTATTGCAATGGTACTTACTAAGTATGCAAATCCTGCAACCTTTTTAGCTGCTCAGTAACATGGTAACCGGCAAATTCAATTCACTGAATCTTTATTTACTTTGAATCTTCACCTGCAGACATTACAAACCTTTCTCAGAAGAGGAACAAAATACAAAGAAGCTTGGGGGATTAGCTGTCTTGCAGTATTCATGATAGGCATAAAACCATCCTGAAAAAGAATGCCGTAGCCCTTTCTAACAATGCTGGGCATCTGGTGGCTGACTTGTACTTCCAGAAGCTTTATGTTTTTGATTATGAATTATGCGTTGCTCTCAAAAACTCTTAGAGGTAAGGTTTTACTGTTACCATCACTAGTACCTACAATAAAATTTGGAAAATATCCCATCATGATTTAATAACTATGCTAGAATGTGAATTTTAGGAAACAACTGCTGTTTCTCTGCATTGTGAAGAGAACACTTGTACCTAATACAACCCAGACCGAAACAGCTAACCTCCCATCTGAAAACATGGTCTATAAGAGAGTTTTTTTCTTTTACTTTCTCTTAAAATCCTCTTTCTGGAAACAAGGAGTATAAACACATGTACCTGTGGAACTAGCCAATTGTAGGGCACTTTATTTTCACACAGTGCTAGAGTTAGAATATATATTATTTTCTATTGATAATAAAAATATTTAGTATTATGGATTCTAACATGTATTCTGGACTACATGGCCCTGGAGTAACTTACTAAAAGCAACAGAAGAAGGTCAGACATCCTCTTACCAGGGTCCTGGTTTACCATTGTTGTTTAGTCACTAAGTTGTGTCCCACTCTTTTGGGACCCATGGGCTGTAGCCACGATGCTCCTCTGTCCATGGAATTTTCCAGGCAAGAATACTGGAGTGGGTTACAGTTTCCTTTTCCAGGGGATCTTCCTGACCCAGGTTTCGAACCTGGGTCTCCTGCATTGGCAGGCAGATTCTTTACCACTGAGCCACCAGGGAAGCTGCCCCTGATTTACCATAGTTGAGCATTAAATTTAGCTCTGGGCTTCCCAGTCAAGACAAGAATGACGTACAATGAATAATATAGTTCTCATGGTCTGGTAAAAGCATCATAGTTGTTCTTAAGTTTAGGCAAACTTTTTCCTGGCACTAACTTCTAAGAGGAATTGAGTCATAGGAATCTTACATAAGCGACACTGAATTATCTAAACATCTAGGTGCAGGATCTTCACTGAGGGCAAGCAGTAGACTCTTGCCCTGCAGAGCAGAGCCGGCAAAAAGTCAATGTGAGATGTCAGAATTGTTGAGACTGTGTTTCTGTCACAGCCGAAACTGCATTATCTAAACTTTACTTCTACTCAGACTCTGGGATCCAGAGGATACTCCCCGTGCTTAAGAAAATAAAAATTAAAAAAAAGAAGAAGAAGAAGAAAGAAACAAAGAAAAGAGCCTCTATCAACTGAATTATACAAAAAATAATGACATTTCTTCGTTGACTTCACAAATATTTCTCAATTCTTTTTCTTCTATTATTTCGTACAGAACTCATTTGACAACTGTGACCTGTGTTCATTTCAGAACAACCTTGGGAAGGTTTTCAATGAAAACAAGAATTAAGGACAAGTCTAATCCACCCACATAGCTGAGATTAGTTCTAACTTTTCTTCCAATAGGATGGCATTGTGCTCTGCTAATCATACAAAATAATGTTCAACACTTTTGAGGTCATATAAATGAGAATAAATTAAAGCAAACCACAAAGCTAATTTTTATAGTCAAAGAGTGATTTCTTTAAATATCCTGTGAAATTTAGCTGTTAGATAACTGTCTCAAAATAATTACAAGTACTCCTTTAATTTCCTAGAGTGTCATGAAAAAAATGTTTGATATTAATGAATTCACGTCCCTCCACTGCCTATAGATGCAGCTTTATGTTCACTAGCTGCATGGTAAGAAAAGCTGCTCGTAATGAAAAGACCATGGGTTTGAAGTCTGTGTACAAATTCCACTTCTTCCGCCAGTTACTAAATTATTTTAAGTAAGTTACTAAACGTCTTCAAAGTTCAGTTTCCTTGCCTTTAAATGAGTATGATACTATCTATTGTTTGAGGTTATTACAACTATCACATGATTGTTATCACAATGTATGTGAGGTGTCTGCTATAATGCCTAGCCTATAATAGCCACTCTGTCCATAGAATTCTCCAGGTGAGAATACTGCAGTGGGTTGTCATTCCCTTCTTTAGAAGATCTTCCAACCCAGGGATTGAACCTGGGTCTCCTGCATTGCAGGAAGATTATTTACCATCTGAGTCACCAGGGAAGCCCCATAATAGTGCTCAGTAGATGTTTATTTCCTCCTCTGCCATTGATTTTCCTGCAAAAAGAATCTTCTCCCAGTTCAGACCACTCTTCCGAAAGCTAAGTAGATAGCTTTCCTAGTCTGCTTTTTTAAAAATAGTATGAGGACTTCCATGGTGACAGTGGATAAGAATCCACCTGCCAATACAGAGGACATGGGTCCTATCCCTGGTCCAGGAAGATCCCACATGCCATGGAGCAACTAAGTCCACATGGCACAACTACTGAGCCTGTGCACCTTGTTAAGAGAATAAGCAGGCTCATTCTCACTGCAGTGAGAAGTGTGTGCACCCCAACAAAAAGTAGCCCCCACTCACCACAACTAGAGAAAGTCCTTGTGCAGCAACAAAGAACCAGCACAACCAAAAATAAATTCATTCAAAAAGTAAATGAGGTCTTAAGAATAAATAAAAATGACATGAAAATCAAAACATTATAATGTTGCCATAGGATAGACATAGAGGCAATGGAGTAAAAGGGAAAGTTCAGCAATACATTTATGGTGAACTGATTTTCAACAAAGTACAAAGACATTTTAATAGGGAAAGAATAGTCTTTTCTACAAACAGTGCTGGGACAACTGGATATCCACATACAAAACAATGAATATGAACCCCTACCTCACACCTTACCAAGTATTAGCTCAAAATGGACCATACATCTGAACGTAAGAGCTAAAACTATAAAACTCCCAGAAGAACACTTAGGAGTAAACCTTCATGCCTTTGGGTTAGGAAATAACTTCTAAGATATGACTCCAAAATCACAAGTAACAAAAGAGAAAAATACATAAGTTGTACTTCATAATGACTAAAACCTTTTGTGTGAATGAAGACATCAAAGTAAAAAAGAAACAAACATAAAATGGGTTAAAGTTTTTGTAAAACATGTACCTGACACAGGATGAGTATCCATAGTATAAAGAAATGCTTACAAGCCAATAATAAAAAAAAAAATAAAGTAAAAATGGGCAAAGAATCTACATAGATATTTTTGTGCAGAATATATACAAATGACCAATAAGCACCCAGAAAGATGCTCAGTATCATCAGTGATCAGGAAAATGCCAATGAAAACCACTCTACACATGCCAGGGTAACAAACAAGAAGACTGGTGACAACCGGTGTGGGTTAGGGAATGGAGGAACTGGCCCTTTCCAACATTGCTGGGGAGACTGTCAGTTGTCCATGGTGTGGTGCAGCCACGTTGAGAAATAGTTTGATGGTTTCTCAAAAGGCAGACCATAGCATTACCATATGACCCAGAAACTTCCCTCTTGCTACATACCCGAGAGAAATAAAAACACGTCTACATAAAAAACATGTATACAAATGTTCAAGCAGTATAATTCATAATAGCCAAAAGGTGGAAACCCAAATATCCATCAACTGATGAATGGACCGAGAAAAACAGGTGTCGTGGGAGCCCAGCCGCGCTGGAAAGAGGTGAGGAGAGGGGAGGGTGTCACAGAAGAGGCACTGGGCTGGTGACCTTGTTTTCACCAGCGAGTAGGAGTTTACAGGGTGAAAGGTAAAAAGCAGTCCACTCAGACAAAGGATGCTGCCTGCCCAAACACTCTGAAGCACCAGAGAGTGCATGACTGAGGGTTTTCCGAGAGGAAGAGTGAGGCATACATTGTCGTGGGGAAGAGAGTGGGTGACGGGGGGACCGCTAACATCTAGGAGTCATATTAAGAAGTTCAACCTGAGGTCCCCAGGAAGCCACTGCAGATTTTAAACCCCAGGAATGCTGGGATCTCGGTTAGAAAGTTTGCTGTGACTTCTATGTGAGCAGATGGATTGGAGGAGAGCTAGACCAGGAATGGAGAGACCCATCTTTCAGGAGAAGGGATGAAGACCTACAACTGACATGGCAGTGGGCTTGCAGCACCAACTTGGTGGTCAGTGAAGGAAAAGAAGTCAAGGATGGCCTCCAGGTTTTCGAGCTAGGGGATGCATGGCGGGTTGGGCAGCCACAGAGGCAGCCAACATGGGACAAGCACCCAGAATACAGTAGGGGCGTGGTGTGTGTGGCATACCCTTCCTCTGAGTGGGAGAGCACAGGCGACACCAGAGCGTCCCTCCTGAAACTTGAATGATCAGCGTCAACACCTTCCCTTTGCCAACAGATGCTGAAGCTGAGCTCCACTCTTCCTTCCTTGATAGTCAAGCCAGGAATAAGCCTTCAGGCACTAGAAGAAACCAGTTTCTGTCTCAATAACATTACATAGTGCTGATAAATCTTGGCGTACTGCGTGCTTCCCAGCCAAATGAAAAATGTCAACTAACAGGCTGTGGGAAAGACTCTCCCAGGGGATTTTATGATCCGGGGTTTGAAAGAAGCTGGGAAACTCTCTCTACAAATTTATCCAGGTTGGGTGAAATCAAATACCATCATCATTTATTATGGGGACATGTGAAATCTACTAGTTGTCTAAATCAGTATTCCTGATGGGCGTCATCTCATAAGCTCATTCAACAACTTAATAACAAGTAAAAAGAAAATTTCCCATCTTCCAAGTCATTCTTATGCAGGTATACAAAATACTACTTTAGAAACCTTCCTAATATTGTGAACCAAACAAGGCTCTCAAATCCTAATGGAATTATTGATTTTCAAGTCAAAATAAAGTTTCAGTGCAAGTCTTAATGCATTTATTGATTGCTGATGGGATCAAAATTAACATGAAAAAATAATCAATAAATATATTCTAAAAATAAGGTTACATCAGACACCATCTCTGTGTCTTCTAATGTGGGATTTTATCTGTCAGTGCAAAGTTTCCTTAGAAACCTGAACTTTCTTTGACCTGATAGAAACTAGCCACTTCAGCACAGAAAAACAATATGATATGCCAATTCAAAAATAAACTATTATTTAAAGTGCATTTCAACCTCGGAGACCTCAAAAGCAAAAGCAACTGCCATGTTTACTGATAACACAAAAGGAACGCAGGAGAAATATTTCAAACTTAGAAAACAAATTGTTAAATCTTTCTTATTCTTTGTTTGAAACTGGCTGTGGTCCAGAAGTATAGCTTCTCTTTCTCTCAGCTCAGAACACCTCCCAAAGCGTCCAAGCTCACAACATTGTAAGGAAAGGAAATCTGTCAATGCCTGAAGGTAGCGATGCCAGCAGCTTGCTAATATTTTAAGAGATTGTTTGTGTGTTTACTGTGTTCTTCGAGGACTGACTTGTGAAATCACCTCGAGTTCTCAATATTGTAAAATAAAGCCATTTAGTAATGCTTGCTTATATATGCACACATTGAATTCTAATGAACTCAAAGTTTTACTGTATTTTTTTTCTATTTTTTTAATTTATTTTTTATTAGTTTTGCCATACATTTACTGTATTTTTTAAACCTCAAATCTCACGAAATTTTATGAAAAGTATTAACAATAGTTTACAGCATTCTACTAAGTGCACAAGTTAGCTGTGATGGTTCAGTTACTATCTTGAGCCATTTCAGACAGTAGTATAATGGGAGAACCAAACATTGGTCTCTTATTTCACAATTTATTGTAGAAGTCCTAAGCAGGATCACGATTTAATTATAGGCCATTTTGCAAATAAAGTAACCTAACCAAACATTGTATATGAGAATGGATTGTGAGGAAATGTTTTTTTAAAGTTTTTTTTTTTTTTTGATGTGGACCATTTTAAAAGTATTGAATTTGTTACAATATTCTTTCTGTTTTATGTTTTGTTTTCTGGCTGTGAGGCATGTGGGATCTTAGCTCTGCAACCAAGGATTGAACCTGAACCCCCTACCTTGGAAGGCAAGTCCTAACCACTTGGCTGCTGGGGATATATCAGGGGAAATGCTTTTTAAAAGATCCATTTCTAGTTTTCATTTTATTTACATCTTGAAAGAAGTATGTTAGACTGTATTCCCCATTGAGACAAACTCATGATAAAATGATCCGCTTAGTGGGAAGTTACAGAAGAGATCAAGTGTCTACTGACCTAAATCTTACTCTTCGATGTCTCATGACCAATTTCCAGTAACTTCTCAAAGTAGAAGGGTGAGTTGGACCTGTATTTCACATCATATAAAACAACGAATTCAAAACAGATCAAGGACCTAAGTATAAGAGTTAAAAGTATAAAATTCTTAGAAGGAAACATGGGAGTAAGTCTTTCAGAGCTTGAATTTGCAATGGCTTCTTAGATATGGCAGCCAAAAGAAACAAAATAGATAAGTTACATTTCATCAAAAATGAACACGTCTGTGCTTAAGGGTCTGCTACTGGACAGGGAGGCGTGGCGTGCTGCGATTCGTAGGGTCGCAAAGAGTCTGAGCGGACACGACTGAGCGACTGAACTGAACTGAACCAAACCCAGAACCTTAAAGAGTTCTTATAACTCAATAGCAAAACAACCAACAACCTAATTAAAAATGGATGAAGGACCTGAGTAGACATTTCTCCCAAGAAGATAGACAAATGGCCCAGAAGCGCATAAAAGGATGCTCAAACTCATTAATCATTCATTCAGGTGAAAATGTTAGTCACTCAGTCATGTCCCACTTTTTGTGACCCCATGGACTACAGGACCCACCAGGCTCCTCTGCCCATGGAATTCTTCAGGTAAGGATTCTGGAGTGGGTTGCTATTACCTTCTCCAGGGGATCTTGCTGACGCGGGGATCAAACCCGGGTCTCCTGCACTGCAGGCAGATTCTTGACCATTTGAGCCACCAGGGAAGCCCCTCATTAATCATTAGGAAAATGTAAATGAAAACCATAATGAGACAGCACTTCATACCCACTAGGATGACTGCAATAAAAGACAAAGGGGAAATAAGTGTTGGTGAAGACATAGAGAACAGAAACTGTCAGGCATTTTGCTGATGGGAATGTAAATATGAGGCGGCTGCTGTGAAACACAGTTTGACAGTTTCTCGAAAAGTTAAACGCGGGGTTAAGATAGGACCAGACAATTCCACTCCTTTATTAAGAGCCATCAGTTTAGCTTGAAAAAGTTAAAAAAAAGAAAGGTAAGACTGAAAGGTGGTAAGGCTTTTTTCTTTGTAGGCATGTGATACTGATTTAATTTTGATAGGAACAATATGTTCAAGGTTGTTAATGATTAGTGATGGAGTTGTTCACCTTTAAGGACTACTGTGTGTTGAGTGACAGGGAGAGATGTACTTTTACTTTACAAACATGAAAATCCCTTCCATAGGCCAGAAATTTGTCTGGGTGATGGGAGCAGGATCCAGAAAGGAGATGGTAGAAAGTGAACCTTTCTACAACAGAAACCTCTGCCCACTTTGAAAGTTTGCCTAGCCAGTCTGGGTTAAGGCTGTTTTCCCAGGACCTGATGGTGGTGGAGGGAGACTTCGCCACCCTGCCAGCCTGCACCAGCCTGCAGACTTCTCAGGACAAGGCCCAGCCACCTGGATCATTGAGTCAGTGGCATAGCAGGTACTGAAAAATCCTCTGATCCATTCCTATTTGGAATGACAACAACACAGATCAGTAGATTTTTCTTTCCGGTCGCTTGACTTAAAAAATCAACAAGTCTGTCTTGAAAAATCTGTAAGTTCATTTATTTCCTTGCCTTTATGCATTTTTCCGTATCATTGAGATCATCCTTAGACCATGGAGATAGTCTTGTCGCTTTCTTTTTCCCCCGACACTACTCTCTATACATTTCCTCTTGAGAGTAAAAATTCTGTCCACTAAAATTTTAAATCCCTTCCTTAAAGTAAGGCCCGTTAGTGATCAACCCAGAGCGCACGTTCTGCTGGAGACTCCTCATGGATTTCCTACATCTCTGCTAAGACCTTATGTATTTCAATAGTCACCTTAAAAAACACCTCAGTTTCCTATCACAGCACATGTCCTGCTGATACTTGTACCTTCCACCGCGAGCCTGAGGAGGTGCAGGTAGGACAAACAGAGGAAGGAAGACCCAGGCCTGTCTGCAGTGAGGCCTGTGGACTACTCAGCTACGTTCAAACCCAGCCACGCCACATAAAACTGTGACCTCAGACAACTTAGTCAGTCTCTTTGTACTTCAGTTTCCTCCTAAGTGAAAAGAGGAAATGATAAAAGCTCCTACCTTGTAGGTTTGTTGTGAGAACATACATGTCAAGGCCTTATAACGATGTTTGGCAGGTAATGAGCACTGGCTAAATTTTAGCTAGTATTATTGTTCATCAGAACCAGACAGCCTTGGGCTGGAAGCCCCCAGTTTCTTCCTCTTCCCAAATATCAGCAGGCATGTGAAGAGCCGATTCACTAGAAAAGACCCTGATGCTGGAAAAGACTGAAGGCAGGAGGAGAAGGGGAAAACAAAGGATGTGATGGTTGGATGGCATCACTGACTCAACGGACATGAGTTTGAGCAAACTCCAGGAGATGGTGAAGGACAGGGAAGACAGATGTGCTGCAGTCCATGGGGTTGCAAAGAGTCGGACACGAGTGAGCGACTGAACAGCAGCAATGAAGCTTGTTTAACCTCTCAGTGCTGGAGTTTTATACCCTCTAAAGTTGGTCTTAGAACACCCATCTCCCAGGGTTGCTGTGAGGATGGACATTTAAATGCGCTCAATGCAGAGCAGCTTCAGGATTCATTCCCAGCAGGCACACAGGACGTGGTGGCCTCTGTCTCCTTTTAGAAGCCACCGTCCCAACACCGCAGAGCAAGTGTTCAGGGAACTGAGTGGAAAAGATTGAAGATAGAGGATGTTCAGGGCAGGAAGGGAGGCACAGATGCTGGTTTTTGGGTGACTTCCTTCTGATGGTTGAGTGGAGGGGCCTTGGGGGTCCTCAGGACCCTGAGACCCACCCGTGGAGAGGAGAGGGACCCTTGGGCCCAGAGACTGTCTGAGTTTTCTTAATTTGTTTCTAATCAAATGTTCTGGCTGGTGGACTTCTCCAGCTGTGGTAGGGTGGGAACACCTCAATGAATGTGTTATTGGAAAGATCTAGTTTCTCTGTTTAAAGAATATCCGTCACTTGTGGAGTCACAGGAAGAGAAGGGTCGATGATGAAACAGGTACCCAGGCCGTTCCCGGACAGAAGTGGAGTTCTTTGTGGAGTTTTCTTTGGGTAACTTTCCAAAGGCCCCTGCCTGGCTGGCCTCCCTGGGGCAAGTGCACAGGGTGGGGGACAGCAGCTGGAAAAGAGCTGCTCCCGGCAGACAGGACCCCCAGAGCAGTGAGCCCTCTCTTGGCTTCTTTTACTGCAGCATGTAGGCCCAGCCATTTTTAAAGTGCCTAACTACTCTGGGAATTAGGAAAAGGAATGAAGGGAATCAATTAATATGTGAGTCTGGGTACTTCAAGTATCTCATGAATGATTAAAACATGACTCAAGAAGTGTATCTGTCTCTCTGAGGCAGGCCTGCTTCCTCCCCCTAAATCCAGGATCCTCCTCCAACTCCATCTTGAAACAGCTCCTTTTCTGTATTGCTCCTTCCTTCCAGCCCCCTATCCAAGTCTGGAATCTCTCTTTTAAGATCTTTAAACCCACCCTGGAGACTCAACTTGTTGTCAGAGCTGCTCCAAGTCTTTGCTCGATACCCTCCAGCTCCCACATTTAGCAGGAGTTAACATAGATCTTTAAGCTAAAGTGTGCAGAGATAAGAAGGCAAGCCACAAACAAACAGATGGAACCAGCTGGGACCAAGCTGGTGACAAACATGACCTCCAAAAGACCCTGAGCCTCATTACACCTTGACTTTACTATATTAGCATATTAAATGACACCCACTGGCAGCCATGGTGGTGCTAATGGTGGTGAAGGTGGCTCCGCCGCGTCTGCCGCGTCCGACTCTTTGCAACTCCATGGACTAGAGAGTCCATGGAGCTCCAGGCCAGAACACTGGAGTGGGTAGCCTTTCCCGTCTCCAGGGGATCTTCCCAACCCAGAGATCGAACCCAGGTCTCCCACACTGCAGGCAGATTCTTTACCAGCTGAGCCACAAGGGAAGCCCAAGAATGCTGGAGTGGGTGGCTTATCCCTTCTCCAGCAGATCTTCCCGACCCAGAAATCAAACCAGGGTCTCCTGCATTGCAGGCAGATTCTTTACCAGTCAAGCTATGAGGGAAGCCCCTGGCAGCCACGACTGGACATTAAGGACCAAATAAGGGATAAAAAGGGGGTGGCACCCCACTCCTTTGGAAAAAGCCCTGCCTCTTGGCCACAGACTAATGCGTATCCCTCGCCTCATGGACCTCGCTCCTTCCTCTGTCTTTACTCTTTAAAGTCTCGTCTCACCAAGTGGGTAAGAAGTTAATCTGTGAACTTAGTTCCCACCTCTCCGTGCTTTGGCCAGTGAATAAATCTTGTTCCTCTGTCCATCTCAGCTTCAGTTTCATTACTAATTGCTTGAACCCCAGTAGGAAATAAACCCTCCCTTGCCGAGGCAGAGAACCTCAGCTGGGCTAGAGCCTGAGCAGGGTCATAGGACTTAATTCAGTAACAAAGTTTACTGCCAGAAGGCAGCCTCTCTTCAGTTGGGAGCTGTCTCCCCAAACCTCAAAAATGCAGTTTCTTTAGGACTCTGCATGACCTTTCACTCCACCTCATCCCGCTTCTGAGGACCCCACTCTGGGCTCACCTGGCCCAAACTGAGCTCATGCTTGATGCAGCTTGCCTTTGTTTGTGGACATAAGTTGTTAGAAAATTCCCTGTTGCTCCCACACCCTGCCTTAGATCCCCAGCATTCATTTTCTTCCAACACATTCTCCATATGTATTTATGGTCACACATGGCCGTCAGCCTGTAGCAAACAATTGGGAACTATGTACAGAAATGACTGTGGCAAGATGCTGTGCTGTTGTTACCAAGCGAGAGTGTGTATACCTGCAGCACATAAAACCAAGCTCAATGAGTGTCTGCAGCAAAATAAGAGTTTACTTGCAGGGTGTCAAGCAAGGAGAACTGACAGCTCATGCTCAAAAGAACTGAACTCTCTGGTGGCCTTTAGGTAAGTGTGTCTAAATACGGTGTTAGGGGAGAGGACCAAAGGATGTATTATCAGCTTTGAACCTTCTTCTGATTGATTGGTGAGGTAGCACTGCTGAGTCCAAGCTCAGGCCATAGGACAGGCCAATAAATCAAGAGATGAGGTGTTGGGGCAAGAAACTGCAACTTTATTTGGAAAGCCAGCAGATTGGAAAGATGGTGGACTAATGCTCCAAAGAACCCTCTTGCTCAAGTTAGAATTCAGGCTTCTTTTATACGAAAAGTGGAGGGGGTAGGGCTGGATGTGGCAAAGTTCTTGGTGCAAGAATTCTTGGTTCTTGTAGCTGTCCACATAGCTCTGTAAGCCTCCAGCAAGACGAATGGTATTCTTTGTTCTGCAACATTTTATCTCTACATGAATGGGAGTGTTATACCTTTAAAGGTCAGAGCCTTGAGAATAGATTATTACGTATATTTCAGGCTATAGGCAACATTCTTTACAAAGGTGCAGACCAAGCACGATTAAGGTTCAGGTTAGAGCTAAAGGACTAGATCCAATATGGAGTCAGGTTTGTTCTTTTCTGTTACAGGAACAGGAAGATGTTTTCAGAATCTCAGCTTTCTGGTTCCAGCCCCTCTGGGATCTACGTGCTTGTGGTCAGCATGTAGTCACCATCTTCCACTTGGGTGGGGTCCTAGTTTCTATGGAACAAGTCAAAGATTGTTATCTATATTCCTTTAGGAGGAACTGGGAGTCTGATGACTCTGGTGTTCTAATCATTGACTGGGTCTGCTCTTTGGAACTGGGGGAAGGCCTAGGAGACTAAAGCCCTTTTTTCTCCTACAAACATAGGGGGAAATGGGGGGCACAGGGGGGCTTTTGTACCCAGTGAGTCCCCAAAGGGTTCTGCTCAGTTTCAATCCACTTTTTCTTTGATATTCCTCAATCCTGAGGGACATGAAAGGGAATAAAATTTCAAATAGAGAGATCAGTCATAAACTCAGTAATGCAACTTGAAGTTAGGGGGACTCAGTTTCATTAGAGGCCTGAGAATAGAAGGTTGTAAGACTTGGTTTCATGGTCCACAAGCTTCTGAGCTAACTTCGGGTCATGTGAGGCTATAAGTGCTAGATACCATCTAATGAACTCACACTGGCAAGCAAGAAGGACTTTCTTCCCTGATATAGTGAGGGAAGTCTTCACAGAAGAGGTGGAATTTGAACTGAATATTAATGAATTAGGCAGGCTAGTGGTTCTCAATGCATTTTAAAGAAATATACGGGCTGGACTTTACCCTCAAAGTGGGGATCTACTTGGCGAATTCTTTTTTTTAAAGTTTCACAAGTGATTGAGGAGGGTGATCAGTGTTGAGAATTGTTGGGTTTGCCAGGCAGAGAGAAGACAGAAGTCATTTTGGATGGAGGAAGCAGCTTTCACCAAAGAGGAAAACACAGAGCTTTTACTCTGGGAAGGACAGGTAAGAAAAAATGTAGACTGATTTTCTGTATATATTAGTGCTTGAAAGATAGCCTAGAAGTTCATGCTTTTGGGGTGGGGGGGATGTCACTGATGGTTTTTGAGGAAGGGAGAAGTTCTAAGCTATATAAAAGTGTTTCTACAGCATATATTTGCTCTGCCTAGAATTGACAGAATGAGACTTGGAAGAGGTATGTTCCTTTCCTGTGTCCACAAGTGTTAGTTCCAATCTCTCTCACAAATTGCAGGTGAAGCTAAGACTAAATGTCATGTTGAATCTTGCCCCAGAATGATTGGCAGTGAGGACACCCGTTGTTCTGATCCCACGTCCTCTAAAAGACATGCACAAAAGTGAGCCTGATGTTGTTATGTTTCCCAAAATTGCAACTGTCTGATCATGTCTAGGGAGAGGTAGTGATTTTTATGGAAGTACAAGTAAAGGTGTTGGAAGAGAAAGAAAGAAGGGACCAATGTCAGAGATACAGCAAAGGAAGAAACACGGGACTCGTCAAACTGAATTGGGAAGCAGGCAACCAGGATCATATGTAAGGAATTCTTAAGAAAAATAAAAGGTTTTTGATTTGTAGAGAAGCTGCCTTTAAAAACCTGAAGAGTCTCATAAGATAGAAGCACTAGGCTTGTGGTATGTACTGGTAAGCTTCCTCAAGAGGTAAAGGAATGGGAATGTATAAACAGATCGTGGAAACCAAGGTAAAACATTGTAGGATTCCAGGTACTGGGCTTCCCTCATGGCTCAGTGGTAAAGAATCTGCCTGCCAGTGCAGGAGATGCAGGGCTGATCCTTGGGTTGGGAAGATCCCTGGAGAAGGAAATGGCAATCCACTCCAGTATTCTAACTTGGGAAATCCCATGGACAGAAGAGCTTGGCGGGTACAGTCCATGAGGTGTCAAAAGAGTTATACACAACTTAGCAACTAAACAACAATAAAATTCCAGGTAGTATTAAGTGTTTAAACATAGAGTCAGCCATTACTAACTTTGCAAGAGGCCATTAATAACAGGACTGCAACACAGCCCTGCTTATAATCATTATACCTTTTGTTTACACAAGGTCAGGAATTAAACTTGCATTTTGAATGCTACATAAACCTAGCATAATTTGTAGCTGAAGAAGTTCTGATGAAAAATATATTACTTAAGGCTTCTTACCTCCTTTAACCTAGTGGCACAAATGCATTGTCTTAAAGAAAATGCATGTTATACTTCCAGAACATCATCTTTCCCACCTTAAAATGAAAAGTCTCTTTTTAAAGTGCTGTCCACTATTATTCAGGATATAGCTTAATGCTCTATTCTCTCTGGAGTCAAGGAAACCCCCTTGTGATACGTGAGGTGCTTGGAAATATCCATGAGTTCTGCAAGAACTCCTGACAAATAAGTCCTTTGAGAGATAAATAGTATAATAGAAAAATAGAAGAAGGCAGCTTAATAGCTACTCTAAAAAATACATAGAGTTCCCCTTAGGAGAACGCTGAGCAAAAGATCTTCACTGCTGTTGAGAATAAGAAAAAAAATAATCTTAAATTTAACAGTTATGTCCAGAATGACCCTCAGGAAGATGTAATAAAATATCTTCCAAGTAAATTTCTAAAAATGCCATCTTTTCTGGGGTTGGTGTCAAACTGGGCCTCCAACAGTTTCGCCTTAGCTTTCTTATCAATTCTCTCTGTGATCCACCTGTTAGACTGGGAGCATCATGAGGTCAGGTGCATGATTGTCCCCGTTTCTGTGACTGATGTCACCACATTCCCAAGATCAAGCACAGTGTCTGGCTCAGGGTAGGCTCTCACTGAGCCATTGATTAAAGAAAAAAATAGATTAGATTACCTACTGCCTGAGAGTATCACATAGCTTACTTTTTATTTATGAAAATAAAGAGGTAGCCCCAAAGAAAACCACCAGCACCACCGATCTCCCCACATAATATGCAGTTTGGCAAGTACAGAAGAACCTTGGATCACAATGAAGAGGCTCAAGAATGGAAATGCAATAGACTTGGAAAAGGACCACAAATGTTCCGGCAGATATTGAGTTCAGCCAGCACAAGATTAGAGCAATAAATTGAATATATTTATTGCTTAAATGAACAACAAATGGGAATCTGAGATAAGCTGACATTCAGACTCTCTTAGACTTTGTACTTAGAGAATGAACACTTTGCAAATGGCCTGGGGGTTACAGTTCTTTTGAACTTTTCACATTATTATTCTAATACATGGTAGGCCTGAAATACCACATTAGTTTGATGATTATGCCAGAAAAGCAAGCAAGGTGGATACACAGGAAGGGAGATTACCTTATTTCTTCCTGACTGCACTTTATAGAGACCAGCTTTTTTATTTTTAATGGAAAAAAAAAATCTAAAAAGAAATTTTCCAAAAAGCAAAAAGAAGGTTGGTAGAAAAAACAGCAAAAATGAAAAAACAATACCAAACTTGGAAGAAGCAGAAGAGAAAAGATTAAGGACTAGCAAAGGAAAAGAGAGCATGAGTATGAATAGAGACTCTAGGACCTTAGAAGTAAAAGAGGAGGACCCTTGAAGTTTTATCTTCAAAAATAGTGAAAACATAACTGCAGAGCAAAAGTCTTTGGGAAATCTTAGACTAGAAAGAGAAGCCATATGTAAGTCTTGTAAGTACAGCTTGGTGTATTATATTTACATTGGGACAGCATTACAGATTTCCTATGAATCATTCTTTCTTGAGAAATATTATCTCTAAGTTGGCACAACTCAATTATGAATATGAATTAGAAAGCTGTGCATGTCATAGCTAACTCTGGCAGCCCCACCGCCATCAAAATCCTTCCCACCTACTCCAGAGGGTGGACAAACGAAGTGGCACAGATGCCAAGCTTGGGTAATAACATTTCCTCTGTTCATCATCACTTCCCCAGTTTTAATCATGGACATGAGTCTTTTTTCACTTCCATTTTCTACCATTCATAAGATGTTGGCTTTTACCTCAGGCAATTTATTTTTCATAAACTGAACAAATCTAATAAAGCACTGGCATCACTAGTCTCTAAAGAACTTAAACCAGCCAAAAAATTCCATCCAGAATATCCAAAAAATCTTTATTGGTTTACTGTTGCATGCTCAGCATTTACCATAAATGAGCACTATTTCTTTTTCTATTTTTTTCTGTCTTGTTTAAACCCAGATGTGCTACTTTCTAATCCTCTTCCTTCCCATAGTGTTTCAGCTACCTTTTAAATGACAGATCTTTTCTTAGAGTTGACCTTGGCATGGTGACAGTGGAAATGGGAACACAGGGCCTGGTAAAATGGTGGGTTAGGGTCAAGGCCCCCCACCTGCCTCTCTGCTCATGTGCATGCGTGCTTCCAGCCTGCACGGCATGGCTTCTTCCTTCCTGCTTCCAGACTCTTCCTCGAGGTCTCTGTTCAAGTTCTCAACAATCCAAATGGCAAAGCCCTGTGATGCCTTCACTTCTCTAAGGTGAGAAAGTATGAACTACGGCTCTCCATCTCTGCCCACACAGCTGAGAATGGTGCTGGGAGGGGAGGCACGTTCTGTACTGAGCAGCTGTGAACGGGCAGGAAGCTTCTGGCATCTCTTCTATGATACAATTCGTTACAATCCTCCACTCGATTCTGGTCTATATGAGTAATGAGAACACTTCAGTTTCTTTTTGCTGTTAGCCTTAACAATGAATGCAATCATCTACCAAAGCAGTTATCAAACAGATTCTGTGAAAATTAGTATCTGATGTTCCTACCTTTGGTTACTCATTAAAAAAAGAGAAAGAGAGCTCTGGGAACATCTATGGGGTTAATCGTTTCAGGTTTACACAGAGCAAAAGATCTTGGTATAAACACAGAACAAAGTCCAGTGTCCAATGACTTCAACGTGTAACCACTAAGAAGGGGACCCTGGAAAATATAAAAATGGTGAGGTTTGTGTCCCTCTTTGGGACTTCTCTCCCACTTCCTCGCAAGTTATTATAATGACCTCCATTTGCACAGTTCCTTAGCTGACCAACATTTTGACATGGCTTATCTCACTTCATGCTCACAGACACCCTGAGAAGGTCAGCAATACCACTGTCAATCCTATTTCACAATGGAAGAAACTGGCCTCATTCAGCTGATATTATAGCGTGAAGACCATGTGCCACGTCCAATGAAGATACACTGATGAAAATACACAGTTCCTAGCTTCAGGGAGGCTGGTAGAGAGCACTGATCTCAAACAGGAAGTGAAAGCATGGCCCTAGACTATGAGGGCTCAAGGCAGCGTCAATGACTAGAAAGAGGTTTCTGCAGGAGTGGATACCTGATTTTTATAGGATCAGGTTGGTCCTAGCCCCAACTCATTCAACCTCTTCAAGAGGAGATCTAGCAACTCAAATGAATTTTCAGTGGTGAGATTTCAGAACTTATAACCAAGCCAAAAGAGATACTTTGAACAGGCAATGTGTGGGGAAGTTTGGACTCAGAGGTCTCCAGATTAGATGTGCCTCCTTCCAAGGATCAAGACCAGCTTCCAGGACACTTCTGAGTAGGCCTGTCTGGACACTGTAGCCTCCTCCACAGAGGCAGAGCATAGGGTAACTCTTCCTGACTTCTATCTTCAATGGGGAAATATACATATAGATGGCATATACCCATGGGCCCTTTCAGAGGTGACAGCCAGGAAAATGATGTCAAAATTGTTCAAACACCAAGATGGTAGAACAATAAACCCAAGCCAAGAAGTATTACTATCAATTGTTTGTGGTCAGAGGTTCTATCCAGAACGATGTTTCCTGCTTCATCTATCTCCCTGGAAAAGAGGCAGAGTCTAAGAATTCCCCATGTCCCCGGAGACAGTCATGCAGAGGCAACTCATCCCCTCAAGGTGGTAAACAAATCTCCACAATTTTTGCCCCAAGAGGCTAGTCTAGAATCTCCAAGGATAGTCATTACCACCATAGCACATCTTTGTTTTTTCTCTCAGCTGGACACAATAGAAAATTTACATTATTTTGAAGAAAAATAAAACCACGTTCAGCCACACTAACTCCCTCCCTCATTTAAAACCATCTGGGATAGCAAAATGCATGAGATAAGTGTAAAATAATTTTCAAAGATGCTATTCCTAGAAATAGCACAGAAGTACTTCCTCATGTGGCCTGCATGGTGGCCAGGGGTCTGCAGGCTGTCCTGGATCCAGGCCTAGGAAGTGACTCAGACATGGCAAAGAAGCCACGTTGTTGAAGAATATCCCAGGGCTGCATTGGGGAATGGCACGGATTCGATGATGATATAAATTCTGCTCTTGTGCACATATTGTTTTGCAAAAACCAGGCATGAGATCATTTGGCCTGAATGTTTTCCCCTAGGGTTTCTCACAGACAAACAAAGTTATCTGAATTGAGTTAGACCAGGGGAAAGGCATTTTGGAAATTATCTGATTGTGCATGTGGACATTAAACATTTCTCATTCAGGGCAAAAACCAAAGGTTTTCCAAAGGCCCCATGAAAGAGAAACTCACAGATTCTCCAGCCTTTTTTTTTTTTCTACTACTTGATGGAAAAGAATTAAACCACTCTCTCCAAAGGGCGGGCAAGAAGCTGTTGCTGTTGTTTCAGCTGCATTTATTAGATTCGGTGGGTAGATACTTCTGTTTGTTTTGTTTTTATTTTTTGTTGTTAGTTTGTTTTTAGACTACTCAGGAGAACAAAAGCCTCTAAGACTGCTCATAGTTTTAAATGGAATTTTCTATCACAATTGAGAGATCATGAATACTGCTAGTCTCAGATCAGCTGCGCTGCCTCTCTGCAGCAGAGAATGGTTTTCTGAGCACATCACACCTCTGCAGGGCTTCTGACCACCTGCATCAGAATCACCCTGGGGGAGCCCAGTTAAACTGAAAACTCCTGGACTCTAGCCTGGAGAGCTTCATTCGTTAGGTCTGGGGATGAACCCAGGAATCTACAGATGGTTCTGATGTTTGCCATACTTGGGATCCATAGGACATTTCTTTTTCTTTAAAATTTTAATTTTATTTATTTTCAGGTTTTAAAAAACTAAAGAGTAGTTTATTTACAATGTTATGCTAATTATTGTTGTGCAGCAAAGTTATACATATATTAATGTACATATTCTTAATATTCTTTTCCATTATGGTTTATCATAGAACATTGAATATTGTTCTCTGTACTATACAGTAGCACAAAACCTCTGACTGCCAAAGAAAGTGGTCATTTCTCTCTTTCCCACATCCTTTGCTTGATTCTGCTCAAAAAATTTTTTTAATGTACTATCTTTCTAAAACTAAAATGTTAGCACTCATCAGAAAGGTAGGGGATATTCTGCCCTATTAACAGTGTGAAACACTGAAAGACAAGAAAGACTCTAAATTCTAATTGGTTTTAAATTTCTTGAGTGAAAAGAGAGAGAGGAACAGGTGTCCTAAACCAGACCTGCAGGACAGAGAGGGAAGGAGACCATGTCCAACGAGCAAGAGGGAGGCCTGTAAAGGAGGCCAAATGGGCAGGTTTTATCTTTTCTTTCATCTGCAGGATGTTCAGAGTCACCTTCTACGATGCAGAGACTTGCTTATGAAGGACAGATTCAGACAGACTCAAAAACCCAGTATCCTTCATTAGGGAGGCAGATACAAGCACATTTTACAAAATTTTGAAAGAATGGATAGGGAAAGAACATGTACCTCAAAATTCAGAACACTGGAAATGGGGACTATTCACTCAAGTGTGAAAAAATATTTTAGGTTTATATAAAAGAATCCTGAAGAACACAACTGCTAGTAAACTTAAGGTGCTTCCCATTCCAAGGAACACTCCAGGTTGGGAGTAGGATATAAATTTAGGAAATATTTAAAAATTTGCATGGGCTTCCCTCATAGCTCAGTTGGTAAGGAATCCGCCTGCAATGCAGGAGACCCCGGTTTGATTCCTGGGTCAGGAGGATCCCCTGGAGAAGGGGTAGGCTACCTCCTCCAGGATTCTTGGGCTTCCCCTGTGGCTCAAGTGGGAAAGAAGCTGCCTGCAATGTGGGAGACCTGGGTTGGGAAGGTCCCCTGGAGAAGGGAAAGGCTGCCCACTCCATCATTCTGGCCTGGAGAAGTCCACGGACTAGAGTCCATGGGGTCACAAACAGTAGGACATGACTGAGTGACTTTCACAAAAAAATTTCTGGATTACAGACCTATTTGGGTTATTAAGGGACCTAGTGACATTTGAGATGCATGTCCCAATTTTGAAGTTGATTGCCTTGGAGAACACTTGAGGTATTCCTGCAGTTCTCTTGTGGTCACAGGTCAAAATATGATATTTCTAGAATTTTCATGTCCTGACTTCTTTGGGTTATATATCTACTATTTGGCAGCAGCCAAATAACATTAACTGGTTTTCAATTCTATTTCTCCTACTTACTAGCTGTGGAATGCTAGGTAAATTATTTTATTGGTACTTTCTGGCCCTTGGTTTCCTCATCTATAAAATTAACACACACATATATATATATATATAGACTTAGTCATGTTCACAAATATGATCATATTTCATTGTCATGATAATTCTAAGTATTCCTGAGGTAGATAGGTACTCAGCGAATGCTTCTGAATGGTAACATTTCAAGCTGACTTCTGAGTAAACCATGTGTTCTATATCTGACCACACAATAGCAGAATGCCCACATCAGAATGTCCACACTAAAAATATATGGGGGATAAATGGATGAATATATTTATCCATTAACAAATTAAAAGTACAACATCACTTATTTCTGAGCTTTAAAAATAACTTATGATAAATGCTTTGACTTTGATTAAAAAATAAAAAAGCACCTTATTGAATAAAAAATGCTAAGTATTTGCATTTGAGAGTCCACGTCCACTAGATAAGGCTGAGGGGCAGCTGTGTCAAAGGTTCCTTCCTCTCTCCTCTCTTCCTGTTGCAGAGATGAGGGGCAATTAGATTTCCTCTGCAGGACAGGTAGCACCAAACTCTGAGATCTGGGTCCTGAGAGAAAATCCAGGACTTAGATGCTTAGGTTGACTGCCTGGCGGTGCTCATAAATTACGGACTGCACAATTAATTCTTTTCTATTCTGAATACATATTATCTCTCTGTTCCCAAATGCAACTTTGTACTTTATATTTTGTTCTGCACATGGTTCCAATGGAAAATTAAATAATTTATATTTCGATGAAAACTTTTCTGACTGTAGAAAATACCATTGTGTCAATAGCTTTTTTTCAGGCAATTAACAGTATCCCAAAAAAGATTTCAAGTGGCATGTTCAAACTCATGTGTCATCTGAGAAAGCAATTGAAAGCAGATGTTTGGATGCATACACAAACAGACCATTCTCCTGCACCCACTAAAAGACCACGTTGACTTCAGCTCATTAGCCTACTGTAAGTTTGAAAGGTGTCAGGTATGGGATGTTCTTTTTTCTTCAGAGGTACATTAGTGCTAGCTTAGGACCTACGTGGCAGTTTGATCTTCTTGGTAACAATTTCTTACAAGTTTCACTATAAGAGCATTTTTGTTGCAATTTCCCCCCAACTAACAGTTGATTTTTTTCCAGTGTAACATTGGAAAAAGGAAACATTTTTAAAGGACATCATTCTCTATTTCTAACTAAATCATCTCTTATGAAAGTTTTCTTCTAAAACATCACTGGTGGAAAATATTTCTTTGACACTTAACACTCTCTAATATTCAGTTTTTCCTTTAATCAAACCCATGAGAGGCAGGGCAAGAGTTATCATCCCCGTTTTGCAGATTAGGAAACTGAAGTCAGAAAGTTTTGACAGGACCTAAAAAGACTTCTTCATATTTCATTCCAAGAAAATACCTTTTTTCAATGACAAAACATCTGTTTTGGCTTCCTATGGTTTTCTTGAGTTCTAAGTTATTACCCAAAAGAAACTCCAAAGAAGTCAAATCCATAGTCCACGTTCTCACATAGTTAAACCCAGCTGCAACAAATACTATTTCAAAGAAGATAGGAGACTAATGAGAGTAAACTGTATTAATTGCTTTTTATGTACCAGGTTCTATATTAAGTACATCATGAGTTTTCTCTCATTTAATCCTCCAACATGCCTAAGCAAAGAGGAACTATTATTGTTTCTATTTTATAGATAAGGGAGATTGACTATTCTAGAGTTAGAGGAATAATATTGTTGAATCCAGTAACCGACCCTTCTCAGTCTGATTCCAGGTTCAGTGCTCTTAAGCAGTGCTTTCTACAAAGCCAATTCTTGGTCTCTGCTGATGAAACTAAAGAAAGGTGTTTGTAGATCTGTCTGCAGTGAATTGTTGTATATCATGTCTACATCATGTCTTTGTCAAAATAAATTTAGTATTTCATTGCAGTTGCAAATGAAAAACAGTACAGCCATTAAAAAATAGTTCATCAATTTCTGTAAGGTAAACCTACACTTATCACAGAGGAAAACAATAGAATGGGAAAGACTAGGGATCTCTTCAAGAAAATTAGAAATACCAAGGGAACATTTCATGCAAAGATGGGCTCAATAAAGGATAGAAATGGTATGGCCCCAACAGAAGCAGAAGATATTAAGAAGAGGTGGCAAGAATACACAGAAGAACTGTACAAAAAAGATCTTCATGACCCAGATAATCACAATGGTGTGATCACTCACTTAGAGCCAGACATCTTGGAATGTGAAGTCAAGTGGGCCTTAAGAAGCAGCACTATGAACAAAGCTAGTAGAGGTGATGGAATTCCAGCTGAGCTATTTCAAATCCTGAAAGATGATGCTGTGAAAGTGCTGCACTCGATATGTCAGCAAATTTGGAAAACTCAGCAATGGCCACAGGACTGGAAAAGGTCCATTTTCATTACAATCCCAAAGAAAGGCAATGCCAAAGAATGCTCAAACTACCACACAGTTGCACTCATCTCACATGTTAGCAAAGTGATGGTCAAAATTCTCCAAGCCAGGCGTCAGCAATACATGAACCGTGAACTTCCAGATGTTCAAGCTGGTTTTAGAAAAGGCAGAGGAACCAGAGATCAAATTGACAACATCCGCTGGATCATTAAAAAAGCAAGAGAGTTCCAGAAAAACATCTATTTCTGCTTTATTGACTATGCCAAAGCCTTTGTGTGGATCACAATAAACTGCGGAAAATCCTTAAAGAGATGGGAATACCAGACCACCTGACCTGTCTCTTGAGAAACCTGTATGCAGGTCAGGAAGCAACAGTTAGAACTGGACATGGAACAACAGACTAGTTCCAAAGAAGAAAAGGAGTATGTCAAGGCTGTATATTATTACCCTGCTTATTTAACTTATATGCAGAGTATATCATGAGAAATGCTGGGTTGAATGAAGCACAAGCTGGAATCAAGATTGCCGGGAGAAATATCAATAACCTCAGATATGCAAACGACACTACCCTTATGGCAGAAAGTGAAGAGGAACTAAAAAGCCTCTTGATTAAAGTGAAAGAGGAGAGTGAAAAAGTTGGCTTAAGACTCAACATTAAGAAAACTAAGATCATGGCATCTGGTCCCATCACTTCATGGGAAATAGATGGGAAGCAATGGAAACAGTGTCAGACTTTATTTTTTGGGGGCTCCAAAATCACTGCAGATGGTGATTGCAGCCATGAAATCAAAAGACGCCTACTCCTTGGAAAGAAGGTTATGACCAACCTAGATAGTATATTGAAAAGCAGAGACATTACTTTGCCAACAAAAGTCCATCTAGTCAAGGCTATGGTTTTTCCAGTAGTCATGTATGGATATGAGAGTTGGACAGTGAAGAAAGCTGAGCGCTGAATTGATGCTTTTGAACTGTGGTGTTGGAGAAGACTCTTGAGAGTCCCTTGGACTGCAAGGAGATCCAGCCAGATCATCCTAAAGAGATCAGTCCTGGGTGTTCATTGGAAGGACTGATGTTGAAACTGAAACTCCAATACTTAGGCCACCTCATGTGAAGAGTTGACTCATTGAAAAAGACCCTGATGCTGGGAAGGATTGAGGGCAGGAGGAGAAGGGGACGACAGAGGATGAGATGGCTAGATGTCATCACCGACTTGATGGACATGAGTTTGGGTGGACTCCAGGAGTTGGTGATGGACAGGGAGGCCTGGCATGCTGCAGTTCATGGGTCACAAAGAGTCAGACACGACTGAGTGACTGAACTGAACTGAACTGACACTTAACATATGATGCCACAATCTCACTCCTGGCTATTTACCCCAAAGATGTGAAAACACATGTCTGTACCAAGACCTAAGTAGGAATACTCACAGCAGCATTATTCATAATTGCCCCAAACTGGAAACAACTTAAATGTCTATTAACTGGCGAATGGATAAACTATGGTATATCCAAACAATGGAACAGCAATAGAAAGGAAAACCTATGAATAGACACAGTAGGATTAGATGAATCTCAACAGCATCATGCCAAATAAAAGAATCCAGATACAGCAAACCACATTGCATACAATTCTATTTACATGGAATTCTAGAAACAAAACTATACCAGCAGAAAATATATCAGTCATTTCCAGGAGCCAGGGTGGCAAAGGGAACTGGCTAAAGAGGAGTTCAAGGGAACTCTTGAGGTAATGGAAATACCCTGCATCTTGATTCTCATAGTGGTTGTATGAGTTGATACATTCATCAAAATCCCTCCAATGTTCTAGTTTAAAGGGGTGAGTTTTATTGTGTGTAAATTATACCTCAGTTAGTTTGATGTCAAAACAAATCTAGTATTAAAAACAGGCCTCAGTCTCTACTCCTGCTGCTTTCCAAAAGTATTTGTTACCAGTTGTTGTGACAGCAAGGTTATTACAGTTCTTTTGTTCTCTCATAAAGCAACATGAAGTTTTAGTCGCTAAGTCACGTCTGATGCTTGCGACCCCATATACTGTAGCCCACCAGGCTCCTCTCTCCATGGGATTTCCCAGGCAAGAATACTGGAGTGGGGTGCCATTTTCTTCTCCAGGGGGTCTTCTCCACCCAGGGATCAAACTCGTGTCTCTTGCATCTCCTGCACTGCAGGCAGATTCTTTGCCACTGAGCCAGCAGGGAAACCCCCATTAAGCAACAATTACCTCTCAATTCCCCTTGCCCCTTCAAAAGAATACTACAGCTGTGCTCATTCTCTTCTCAAGTAGTCTAGCACCCCTCTCAGGGAAGAGCTTTCCTGAGGTTCAAGTCTGAAGGCCATCTGCTGCAGAATTCACACTGGTTCTGGGGAGAGCAGGCTTCCCAGGTGGCACTAGTGGTAAAGAACTCACCTGCCAATGCAGGAGATAGAAGAGATGTGGATTTGATCCCTGGGTTGGGATGACCCCCTGGAGAAGGATGTCAACCCACTCCAATATTCTTGCCTAGAGAATCCCATGGACAGAGGAGCCTGGTGGGCTATAGTCCACAGGGCACAAGGATTCGGACACAGCTGAAGCGACTTAGCATGCATGGTAGGGAAATCAGTTTTTGTTCTAATCAGGCCTTCAGCTGACTGGGTGAGGCCTACCTATATTACTGAGAGCACTCTATTTTACTCAAAATCAACTGATCCAAATGTTAATCTCATCCCAAAATACTCACACAGAAACATCCAGAATAATGTTGGACCACATATCTGGGCATAGTGGCTCAGCCAATTTGACACATAAAATTAACCCTCATAATTTTCTTCCAACTCTTTTTCCTCTCCAAATTTTAAAGACAAGGAATGGAATTCTAGGCAGTGAGCTCCTCAGAACAGCGTTTCCCAAACTTGGTAATGATGAGGATCCCTTAGAAAGACTTACTAAAACTGCAGATCCTTTCCCTGCAGATTCTGACTCAGGAGGTCTGGGGTGATGTCCAGAACTCCGCAGTTTAAATATGCTCCCCAGGGACTTATGATCAGGCAAATATGGGCAACAGCACCATAAAACAAACCTACTTGCAACCAGGGAATCAGGCTATCTGGTGGAATTTATATGGGCATGGGTTCAATGTCAGTTTATAATCTGAAGTTACTTTAGGGTGCACAACAAAACCATTTAAGAACCCCTTAATTAAGCAATGAATACTGCTCCAGACTCACCTGGGTCTCCTCCTGAGGGAATCCTGTTATGATTGGTACAGCTTCAGAGGCTGATGCATTAGATGTTTCCAGCCTATATAGGGGGGCTTCCCAGGGGGCACTGTGGCAAAGAATCCAGCTGCCAATGCAGGAGATACAAGAGATGTGGGAGATGCAGTTTTGATCCCCGGGTTGGGAAGATCCCTTGGAGAAGTAAATGGCAACCCATTCCAGTGTTCTTGCCTGGGAAATTCCATGGACAGAGGGGCCAAGTGGGCTACAGTCCAGGGGGTCACAGAGTCAGACACAACTAAACACATATGCATGCAGCATTTATAGGCCCATCGTAGCCCTTTGCAACCATCAGTCTGGGGAAGAGTCATCGCTGTTTTCTGAGTAGCAACTGTTTCCCACTACACGCTGAAGAGATCCTACTTATGCCTTCTTATGAGGCCGAACCAGTAGTCCTTCAGCATCACAAATAGGAGAAGAACTCAAAAACTAAAGCGAGAAATACATTTAATACCTTTAAAACAGATATGGCTCTTTCTTATCATCATCATCATCATCATCTTCTTCTTTTTTTTTTTTAGAGAAAGGTTTAGCCTAGAGTGGAAAGGACATCAGATAAATATCCTGAAATAGCTGAAGAGTGCTCATGTGGAAGAGAGGTTAAGTTGTCCCCTCTACACTCCCAAGGGACAGAAATAGCCTCAGTGGGTGAAAGGTATTGAGGGTGGGTATTTGGGGCTTGACAAAAGGAAGAGCCAGTAGGGAAAATGAGGAGTTACAACCAGAGAGACGACTGTTCTGCTGGCCCTGCCACTCACTAGCTGCGGGATGTTAGGCCAACAGTTAATCTGAGTTTTCTGAATTGCAAAATGGGAATGATAACACTTCCGGGGCTATGGTGAGGATTAAATGAGATATTTATAAAGCTCATGGCAGAGAACTACGTTCATAGTTGGTGCTCAATAAGGGGTGGATAACAAAAATCAGAAGGGTTAAAGCTGTGAAAGCTTTGTCTAAAGGAAGAGTCAGTTTTCATCACCAGAAAAGTTCAAGCACAGTCTCCACCCTCCTTTTACAGGGTGACGGGGATGGTGGGGTGTGAGGGGTTCTAAACCTCGCATGAGTGGTGGATTGGACAATTTTTCATGTCCTTTTCACCCTGAGAAATTTTATGTCTCTTAGAAGAGGTAGATAATACAGTTTTATGCTTGCAAATAATCATTCTTTTCCTTTTGTGAAAACATTTACTTTCTCTAGGCAGCCAACCCTCAGCCTTTGGGTTTAAAAATCTGGGGACTTATGATGTGAATTTCTACTGGGAAGTTATGATATTACAGTGTTCAGTCCATTCCGCCCTTAATACCAAAGCTTGAAAATGAATCACAAAGTCATGGCACAGTGCATTCCAAAAGAGCAGGGAAAATAACTGAACCAAAGTTGTGCCTGCCATGCACACTGCTTGGAGCACACTGTGTAATGTCCAGACAATCAAGGAAACAACGTTAGCAGACAGTCATGGGACACTGAGACTGCAGTTCCCCCTGAATGTGTCATAAGGATGCACAAATGTCTGCAAGAATTGGAATAAAGTTAAAGGGAAATTACCGTGGTCTTCCTGTAAACCCACTGGAAACTCATGTCAGGGGTGATCAATTAAACATGGTACAGTAAATACACACTTTTTATCTCCTCTGTCTGAAAAAGCACTGCTGCTGCTGCTAAGTCGCTTCAGCCGTGTCTGGCTCTGGGCAACCCCATAGATGGCAGCCCACCAGGCTCCCCCGTCCCTGGGATTCTCCAGGCAAGAACACAGGAGTGGGTTGCCATTTCATTCTCCAATGCACAAAAGTGAAAAGTGAAAGTGAAGTCGCTCAGTCGTGTCCAACTCCTCGTGATCCCATGGACTGCAGCCTACCAGGCTCCTCCGTCCATGGGATTTTCCAGGCAAGAGGACTGGAGTGGGGTGCCTTCTCCAAAAAAGCACTAGTAAAGATATATTTAGCAAATACATATATATATATTCCAAATTAAAGAAGATGACAGCCACTTAAAGGTATAAAAATTTTGGAAGAAGTGGACATAGAAGTGACTGATACAGCAGAGCTGAGAAAGCTAAAATGTAAGAAGGTGCTGGCAGAGAGACACAGCAGGGAGCAGGCCCATTCACACCACAGAGCCCTGGAAAGTCTCAGGAACTGGAGTGTTAGGTATTACGGAAGACGTCAGTTAAGAATGGAAATGAAAACAGGGGACTAGCTGACAGCTGTATAAAGAGAATTTATAGCCCCATCCTTTCCCCTCCCCAACCCAGTAGGCAACTACCTCTTATCTAGAAGCTAGATATTTATTCTCTGGAAAATGTAAACATAAGGAGTTCCCCATTCTGGGATACCAGCACATCTTAGATCTTAGGGGAAGATGGGAGAGAGATGTATTTTGAAAACAAAGGCTGAAGAAAACTCGGTGTCCCAGGACTTCCCTGGTAGCCCAGTGGTTAAGACTCCGATTAGAGGAGTCCCAATTCAGAGGGCCTGGGTTCCATTCCTAGTCAGGGAACTAGATCCCACATTCCACAACTAGAAAAGTCTGCCTGCAGTAGCCAGCTTGCCGCCTGGTCTCCCTAGAGTGGAACCTCACAGGTAACAAGCCCCGCCTTTGTACCTTTCAATGAGCTCAACAGTATCTCACTCTTAAACTTGATCAGATAGCTAAAGATCATCAGATACATGAGGAAAACCTTCAACCTGAAAGAGAACAAAATATACAAAGGGGGGGGGGAAGAAAGGAACTGAGAGGAAATTGAGATAGTACCAAGAATTTTAAAAAGAAACGAAACAAAACTCCTAACATCCTCAGAGAAACGGGAGATGTTGTGTCTATGAAACAGGAACTGGATGTTATAAAGGAATAGTCAGAGAATTTTTTAAAAAAAAAGACCTTTGAAAATAAAAGCCATGACAGCTGTAATTAAAAATTCAATGGACAAATTGGAAGATGAAATCTCTTTTAGAGAGTTGATGATAAAAGACAAAAGATAGGCAGTAAGAGAGAAAAGATTTTAAAAAAGGATAAATCCAGAAAGCTCTACCTCTGACTAACAGATGCTCAAGGAAGAGAGAAGAGAAAAATATAAGCAAAGAAAATTATTTAATAGACAGTTTTAAAAACTTTATCAGTGTATCATGGCATTATTCTCCAGATTCAACATGCCCATTATTTGCTCAACCTAATGAATAAAAAAAGTTCACCTAGTCACATCATTTTAAATTGCAGTGGAAATTACACTGGGAATAAAAATTCTAAAATTTCCAGAGAGAGAAAAAAAATTGGTAAAAAAAAAGAAAAAAAGTGAGAATACGAGGAAAGGGAAACAGGATTTATCAACAGCAGCATCGGAATCTAGATGTCAACAGAACAGTTATCTTACGTTTACCTCAGAATTATCAGTCAAAGGGATGTGGAATTCTGTACCTAACCAAATGACCAAGTACAAGGGTAGGATAATGACATTTTAAACATTCTAATTTTCAAAAACTTTACATTCTAAGTGTTCTGAAGAACCACAAGAGTGTTCTCCAACAAAATGAGTGAGGGAGTGAAGTAAGAAAGAGGAAGATATGGGATTCAGAAAACAGGATCAGTGCAAACCTGGGGATGTGCTGCTCAGACTCTTCAGGAAATGACTTCCTGCTCAGCTGAAAGGAGTGTGGTTAGCTGACAGCCTCTCTCTGGGAGCCTTTGGGTTATGCTTCAGCTTTGAGCCAAGGTTACATGCTTCTTGCGGTGGCCCCTGGTCACTGAGCAAGATGGTAACAAAAGGACCTTGCCATTTCTCCTACCATGGGGCCTCTCAAAAGGATACTTCACTGGAGCTCCCTGTGGGGCTTGGGGTCATTGTTGGGTCTGCAATACCATGGGACCGCTCTCCTGTCCAGCCCTACTCTTCCCTCTCCTTGTGGAGGTATTACACCTCAATAAATCACTTAACTCAGTCTTAGTGTCTCCTCCTCAAGGAATCCAGCTGGTCCAGGACCTAATATAAGAAAGCAGTAAAGGGCAGTCCTAGAATAATTGTTGTTCAGCAGGCCCAGAAAGCAACCAGCCCACATTAGGGGAGAAACCTGAATTTCAGGCTCCCAGAAGGTAATCTTCAGATTAAAAAAAAAATCTGATTAGAACAACCTGTCTTTACCATGAGGGATATTGTTTTAAGAGGGATTCATGACAGTTTTGTGGGAGAGTCTAGAAAGATTCAGAGAAGTATTTACAAGACTAAGAAAAAGCAAAGGCAAATAACTACAGATAAGACAAAAATTATAAAAGACAAGAAATATAATTACCTTATACTACATAGCTTGGCTGAGAACATAAAAATGTAAAAACTAAATGTCTCCATCAAGAGATGAATGGATAAGGGAGATATGGTACATATATATAATGAAATACTACTTATCCATAAAAAGGAACAAAATTGGGTCATCTGTAGTGGTGTGGGTGGAACTAGAGTCTGTCATACAGAGTGAAGTAAATCAGAAAGAGAAAAGGAAATATATTAATGCATATATATATGGAATCTAGAAAGACAGTATTGATGAACCTATTTTCATCAATAGAGGAAGGAATAGAGACACAGACATAGAAAATGAACTTGTGGACACAATGAGGGAAGAAGAGGGTGGGATGAGTTGAGAGAGTAACATAGACATATATTATCAGTTCAGTTCAGTTCAGTCATTCAGTCATGTCTGATTGTTTGTGACCCCATGAACCGCAGCACGCCAGGCCTCCCTGTCCATCACCAACTCCCAGAGTCCACCCAAACCCATGTGTATCGAGTCGGTGATGCCATCCAGCCATCTCATCCTCTGTTATCCTTTTCTCCTCCTGCCCCCAATCCTTCCCAGAATCAGGGTCTTTTCCAGTGAGTCAACTCTTGGCATGAGGCGGCCAAAGTATTGGAGTTTCAGCTTCAACATCAGTCCTTCCATGAATACCCAGGACTGATCTCTTTAGGATAGATCTGCTGGATATCCTTGCAGTCCAAGGGACTCTCAAGAGTCTTCTCCAACGCCACAGTTCAAAAGCATCAATTCTTTGGCACTCAGCCTTTTTCACTGTCCGACTCTCATATCCATACATGACTACTGGAAAAACCATAGCCTTGACTAGACAGACCTTTGCTGGCAAAGTAATGTCTCTGCCTTTCAATATGCTGTCTAGGTTGGTCATAACTTTCCTTCCAAGGAGTAAGCGTCTTTTGATTTCATGGCTGCAATTACCACCTACAGTGATTTTGGAGCCCCCCAAAATAAAATCTGACACTGTTTCCACTGTTTCCCCATCTATTTCCCCTGAAGTGATGGGACCAGATGCCATGATCTTAGTTTTCTTAATGTTGAGTCTTAAGCCAACTTTTTCACTCTCCTCTTTTACTTTCATCAAGAGGCTCTTAAGTTCCTCTTCACTTTCTGCCATAAGGGTGGTGTCATCTGCATATCTGAGGTTATTGATATTTCTCCCAGCAACCTTGATTCCAGCTCATGCTTCTTCCAGCCTAGCGTTTCTCATAATGTACTCTGCATATAAGTTAAATAAGCAGGGTGACAATATACAGCCTTGACGCACTCCTTTTCCTATTTGGAACCAGTGTGTTGTTCCATGTCCAGTTCTAACTGTTGCTTCCTGACCTGCATACAGGTTTCTCAAGAGGCAGGTCAGGTGGTCTGGTATTCCCATCTCTTTAAGGATTTTCCACAGTTTATTGTGATCCACACAGTCAAAGGCTTTGGCATAGTCAATAAAGCAGAAATAGATGTTTTTCTGGAACTCTCTTGCTTTTTTGATAATCCAGCGGATATTGGCAATTTGATCTCTAGTTCCTCTGCCTTTTCTAAAACCAGCTTGAACATCTGGAAGTTCATGGTTCATGTATTGCTGAAGCCTGGCTTAGAGAATTTTGAGCATTACTTTACTAGCGTGTGAGATGAGTGCAATTGTGTGGTACCATGTATAAAAAAGATAGCTAGAGGGAAGCTACTGTATAGTACAAGGAGCTCAGCTGGGTGCTCTGTGATGACTTAGAAGGGTGGGATGTGAGAAGGGGGAGGCTCCTTACGAGAGGGAGGGGATATATATATATATATACACACACACACACACACACACACACACACATACATATGGCTGATTCACTGTTGCACAGCATAAACTAATACAACATTGTAAAGCAATTATACTCCAATTTTAAAAAATATTTACAAACTAAATGTCAATTACATTAAAATTTTTTTATAATGTATTGGGGGAGGGGAAGGAGGGATGGTAGTGAAAGAAAGTTCAATGCCCATTCTACCATTGATTAGAAAGTCAACAGATAACGTGGGTATGTATGTCTAAAACTGACATGCCTATGATAGCAGTGTACATATGACAAATATCAGGAAAAACCCCTGAAAGAATTCAACATTGTCACCTCTGGGAAATGGGACTGGAGTGGAAAGTGGAGGAGTATTGTTTTCCTTTACAAATCTTGTGATACAATTTAACTTTGTGCATGTAGACCAAAAAAATGAATTTACAAAAAGAAAGAAGATTCGGAGACAGGAAGTTAAAACCTCATCAAAAGGTGTAGTTCCCAGCTGGAATCTGCAGAAATGACTGAAGGAAGAATGACAGGAGGAACATCGCAGCCTGAAATTGCCCTGCTCCCAGGACTCATCCCCCAGGATGTGTGACAGTTACAAGGTCTCCTCCTCCAAGAGTCTGATTCTATTTAAGCTGAGAGCCCCTGATCAGAAAGTCCTTCCTCTGTTAACTACCTCCTGGTTTATCAAAGTTGAAATTTCCTGGTCTATTCATGGATGTTATTGATCCTGGCTGGAATTTTTATTTAATCCAAGAAAAGATAAAAAAATAATTATTGACCTGCTGGATAGGAAAAATGAGAATGTAATAATAAAAGTGGAGGAAATACAACTCAGTGAGCTACTTTTGTCAGAAAATACTTTTAACCTGCTTCCCAGTGGTCAGTGTGATAAAGGGTATTGAGGCAGGCTGGGACAGAGATTTCAAAGCAGGTTGCAGGAGGAAACTTCCAGCAGGTCAGGATAAGGAAGAACATTTGTGTTTGTTCCCCATACTGATGAACAGATTGTCCTAGGGAGGTTGGGGGGTGGGGAGGTGCTTGCTTAAGATAAGGCATGATGAAGGGAGCCAGAGAGAGGTTAGATGAAAACAGCAGAGAGATCGAGAAACGCAGGAAAGGCGTCTTAAATGATGGCTCTCAGAAGAAAGAGATCACATAGGGAGAAGGGGTGCTCAGTGATGACATGGTGTAGATGCTCTGATTTGGAACTCACCGTAGTCTGAAGGGTGATTTGGGAAAAACCCCAGTGGCTCAGTGGTGAAGAATTGCCTGCAGTGCAGGAGTCACAAGAGATATATGGTCGATTGCTGGGGTCAGGAAGATTCCCTGGAGAAGGAAATGGCAATCCACTCCAGCATTCTTGCCTGGAGAATCCCATGGATGGAGGAGTCTGGTGGGCTACAGTCCATGGGGTCACAAAGAGTTGGACGTGACTGAAGTGACTTAGCACGCACACAGCAAAGGAGATATTAGCAAAGAAGTTAGGTTTTGAGCTGAGTTTTTGGAGGAAGGCATAAAATTAATGGCAACTTTTCACTTTTTTCTTTTGAAAATATTTAAATTTCTTTTACCTTTAGTAAGTTTTTATGAATTTAATTATAAGTTCACAGGAAGTTGTAAAGATAGAATAAAAGAGGTTCCATGTCTCTGTCACCTGGTTTCTCTCAATGGCTACATCTTAGGTAATTATAGTAGCAGAATCATGAAAATTACATTAATACAATGTGTGTGCGTGTGTGTGTGTGTGTGTGTGCGTGTGTGTGTGTGTATCTATCCCCTGGAGAAGGGCACGGCAATGCCTTCCAATATTCTTGCCTGGAGAATCACAGGGACCGAGGAGCCTGTGGGCTACAGTCAATGGGATCGCAAAGAGTCAGACAAGATGGGAGCGACTTTGCACACACACACTCATATATATCTAAATACACACACACATATATACACATAGTTTCATTCCATTGTAACGTATACATGGGTTAATGAGGCCATCGTTACAATCAAGGTACTGAATATCCCACTACTAAAAAGACCCCACCCGGCCACCCGCCTCCTCTCTCTCCTGCTCTGCTACAGTCTCACTACCCCTCTCTCCCTACCATTCCTAACCTCTGGCAACCACTATATATTCTCTACAGTTTTGTCATTTTGAGACTATAAATAGATTCTTATGATATGTGATGTTTAAAAAAACTTTTTTTTTTTGTATTGGGGTATAGCTGATTAACAGTGCTGTGATAGTTTCAGGTGGACACCAAAGGGACTCAGCCATACATATACATGCACCCTTTCCCCCCCAAACAACCCTTCTATCCAGGCTGCCACAATATGTGACATTTTAGGACTGAATTTTTTTTTCACTTATCACAATAGCTCTGAGGTCCATCCAACTCTTTGTATTTATCAATAATTAAACACAATAGTATGTTTAACCAGTAACCTATTGAAGGGCATTTTGATTGTAACCAATTTTTTGGAGTATGAAATGGCAATTTTAGCTATTTCCAATGAAGCTACTATGATCATTCTGTCCAGAATTTATGTGGACACAAGTTTTCATTTCTCTGGGATAAATTTCCAGGACCACCATCGCTGGGTTGTATAATAAGAGAGCATTTAGTTTTCTAAGAAATTGCCATACTATGTTTCAGAGTGGCTATACTATTTTACACTCCCACTAGTAATGGGAATCACTAAAATCAAATATCTTCACCACCTTGCCAGGAATTGGTATAGGCTTCTTTCTTTTTTTCAAAGATCAAAAACTTCTTACTACCTTCCATTTTTTCCTCCTTAAATAAATTCAATATTCTACATAGGTGTGTGTACACACCCATACACACACACACACACACACACAGATATATGTTCAAAACATAATAACAGGGCAAACATCTGTTAGCACACTACCCAATTTAAAAACTAGAGCATTACTGTATCCAATTTCACTCCTTTGCCTTCCCCACCAAGAGAGTAATCATACTCCTGACAGTATATACTAGTTCTCTGGGGGAAAAGCTCTAATTTACAGTGCTTGTTCATTTCTGGGATGTAAATACTCCCACATGACTGATTTCAAAATGCCAAGCTGAAGTAACTGCGTATGGAGCTAGGAAGAGATGGACAGAACCAGCTCTTACCAGGCTGGACAATCCTGTCCCAGTACCACTTTCCTGAAGTTAGTATTAATATTTATCATTCTAGGAAGAAACTATATGCACACATAGGTAATATATAATATTATTATACATATTATATATAATAGTGGTAGGCTAAATAATGAACCCCCAAGATATCCTAATCTCATGATTGTTATCTTATATGGTAAAGACTTTCCCAACATGGTTAAATCAAGGATCTTGAGATGGGGAGATCAGCTGGGATTATCCAGGTTGGCCCTGGATACAATCACAAGTGTCCTGAGAGAATGAAGTCAAGAGAAAGCTTTGACTGTAGGAGAGGAGAAAGCAGTGTGACCTTGGAGGCAGACACTGGAGCTATGTGGCTAAGGGATACTGGCAGCCACAAGAAGCTGGGGAAGCAAGGGATCATATCTTCCTTAGGGCCATCAGAGGAAGCACAGCCCTGCTGACACCTTCATTTTCGACCAGAGAGACTGATTTCAGACTTCTGGCCTCCGGGACTGTGAGAAAATGATAATCTGTTATTGTAAGCCATTGAGTTTGTGGTTATTTGTCACAACAGCCAGAGGAAATGAATACGCATACATAACGTTTTATACATATGTACTAGGCTGAGCGCCAAAGAACTGGTGCTTTTGAACTGTGGTGCTGGAGAAGACTCTTGAGAGTCCCTTGGACAGCAAGGAGATCCAGCCAGTCAGTCCTAAAGGAGATCAACCCCAACTGATGCTGAAGCTCCAATACTTTGGCCATCTAATGTGAAGAGCCAACTCATTGGAAAAGACCCTGATGCTGGCAAAGACTGAAGGCGGGAGGAGAAGGCTGAGATGCTTGGATGGCATCCCCAACTCAGTGGACATGAGTTTGAGCAAATTCTGGGAGACAGTGAAGGACAGGGAAGACTGGCGTGCTGCAGTTCATGGGGTTGCAAAGGGTCAGGCATGATTTAGCAACTGAGAAACAGCAACTAGTAAAATATCTATCTAGCTCATTTTAGCTAGATTTTATTTTTATAAATTTGCTATATTATTATACATGAAGGTTCTGGGAATTATATTTCATTTACTCAACATTGTTTCTATGACTTACCTATTTTATTGCATAGCAGTAATTCATTTATTTTCATTGCTGGGTAATATTCCATTATGTCCTGCCCCATTCTCAGTAGGATTCTGTTAGATATCTTTTATCAGATTAAAGATGACTGGTTTTTTTCCCTGAACTGAGTTCATATCATTGTCACAATGCCTGCATTTTTTTCTCCCAAATATTGGGTGAGGCAACATTGTGGAAGATAACAAGCTGGAATGAAGGCTAGGAGGTTATGAGATTCCAGATCCTCCACCAAGAGTAAATGTGAGTGAGTCATTTCATCAGGAGGGAGGACGAGCTGGGTAAGGAAAACTGAGGTGGGGTGTAACAGGCTCTCTCCTTGGCCACCTGCCAAGGTGCTCAGAAAGGATGCCTATTCTGCTCCGCCCTGGCCCACCCCCACCCCACATACTACTGTAAGGAGTGGCGTGTGGGGAGTCAGGGCTGGGCTGGGGAAGGGACAGTTGTGGCTAGGAGGCTGACCCGACATACAATGGCTCACCAATGCGAGGATGACCCATCACAAGAAAATCGGGAATAAGATGACCTCAAAAAGACTTCTGAATTCTAGATAGACACAGGACCCCTGCTTCGCTGAATATCCAGGGAGATCCAAGGCATGAAAGAACCAAGGATGACTCAGCCTGGGATGAAGCTGGTGAGTGTTCATGAGACATTTCTTCATTCTCCCTTCAAAGGTTTGTCCTGGACACAGTCCTGCTCAACTAGCAGGTGAATCAGTTCACAAACCAGTGAGCCATCACCCCAGCTCTATGCAGCTACCCACTTCTTCACCGTCACCACATATGTGAGCTCTTTCTTCAGATGCCATTGAAATGACCCCTTTCATGAGAACCATAGCATTTACTGATGATTTCAGGGGGACAAATTTGGCACAACAGCCCAAGCAACTGAAAAAACCCACTTTTTCAAATTAATGAAAAAAATCTGTGTTTTCAAATTAAAGTCCTCACAGGTTTTCAGCCAGGAATTGCTGAATCACAGGGCAGGTACATTTCTTATTTTGAAATACTCCCTTTACCTTGAAGCATCACCATACGGTAGCCCATGAATCCCTAAGCACTTTATATGAAGCACTCAGCTCTTAACCTCTCCAGAGGTAGAGCCACTGATGGGGGCAGAACACGTGGCTGGGCAGGTCAGCCAGGCAAGCTCCACATATGCCAGGGACAAGCACATCATCTCCTGTGCCAAAGCTTCCTTCTTGTCACCCTCACAGCACTGTCTCTGGCACTGGGGAGCTGGCTGAGCTCATCCCTCACCATCATCCTTGCTGTATATTTAGAGGCAACTTTCAACTGTTTAGTATCTAGTCCTTCAGTCTGAGGATGACTTAAATTTTTTCCTTCACTCTTTTCCACTCCTTGCCTTTTGGCCATTAATTTCTCATGTGCTGTATGCAAGAGACTGGGTAAAACTCTGGGGGATGATTTATGATGAAGAAAAGTAAAGGAAAAGTGTTGCTATTGTTTAGCCACTACGTTGTGTCCAACTCCTTTGTGACCCCATGGACTGTGACCCCACCAGGCTCTGCTGTCCATGCAATTTCCTAGGCAAGAATACTGGAGTGGGTTGCCATTCCTTTCTCCAGGTGATCTTCCTGACACAGGGATCAAACCCACATCTCCTGCATTGGCAGGTGGATTCTTAACCACTGAGCCACCTGAGAAGCCCTAAAAGAAAGGTAATCTTCACTATTTAAATTATCCTTAGCCCTTATCATCTAGAAGGGTCTGTATGATACAACCTCCTACTTGTGAGTTATTCATTAGCCTTTTTCTCCAGAGTCTGGTGAGGAATTCCAACTAACTAGAGTGCATTGAGATTATATTCTCCTGCTTCCCTATCCAAAATTCTCTCTCCACTACAGTGTATCCTATTTTTTTTAGAGATGAAATTCAAGACACATTTGCCACCAATGGTTCAGTAGGACATTCAACAGGGTGCTCCTGGTTCTTGTTGTCATGAGTGGACAGATGGTAACTCTCAAGGTGTTTGCCAAAAACTGTCAGCAGTCTTTATTTCCATAATCATGCACTAAGACAAAAAGCTCACTTGCAAGGCCATGTCTAACACCTTTAGTAGTAACACTAAGATTGGCTGCGTCACCAAAAGCTCCCAACGTTTGTAGATCTACTCAAAATCAATGACTCTCTTTGCAAAGCCCAAAGGCAAACACCAAACCATCCAAAATCAATAGAGAAGAGTGATAGACAAGGAAATAGAACTGGGTAGCACCAAGGAGAAAGAAATAACAAAGCCAAAGGTTATGGAGTGATTGCTTTCTAATTTGTCTTTATAAAAAGGAAAAGGAATCAAATGAAAAATTGGCAAGGCACAGAGTGAAAATGTCAGAAACATTTTATATTCTAAGTCTTTGCCACACACTGTCTTGCACAATGTGAGGGGAAGTGAGGTTGAAATTGAGAATATTTTTGCAAGTCTGAGCCAGCCAGGAAGCCAGGGGAAAATGCTCTTAAGTTTGGGAAAATTACAGACCTGCTATTTGACATTAGTTGGAGAAAAACATCAAAGCTCAGAACTCATTCTGAGAACTTCAACCAGAGAAGTACTTCAAGTTCTGTGTGTGATCCTGGGAGGTGAACCCCTCCAGGACCTGGTAGAGGCCTTTAGGGAAGCCCCTGCCAGAGGGGGATGGGTAGACAGGGCTCACATTTTTGCTGAACAGTCTTCTAAATGTGCATGAGAACAATAGCATAGAGACCCTGACTCAAGACTGGGCCTGGAAAGAATATATCAGCTGGCTGGAGCCTGAGGCCTGGGTCCAGCACCACAGTAAAATTAACAATAAATAAGCTCACTATTTTGAAAAAGCAAAGTGGTGAAGACATAAGCTTTATCTGATAATAAAACATGTTATCAAAATATAATAAGCAAAACTGTGTGGTATGGCCATATGAATAGTCATAAAGTTCAATAAAACAGTCTTGACATTTCTCCAAGGAAGATATAAAAATGGCTAACAAACACATGAAAAGATGCTCAACATCACTCATTATCAGAGAAATGCAAATCAAAACTACAATGAGGTACCACTTTACACCAGTCAGAATGGCTGCCATCCAAAAATCTACAAGCAATAAATGCTGGAGAGGATGTGGAGAAAAGGGAACCCTCTTACACTGTTGGTGGGAATGCAAACTAGTACAGCCACTATGGAAAACAGTGTGGAGGTTCCTTAAAAAGCTGCAAATAGACCTGCCATATGACCCGGCAATCCCACTGCTGGGCATATACACCGAGGAAACCAGAATTGAAAGAGCCACGTGCACCCCAATGTTCATCGCTGCATTGTTTACAATAGCCAGGACATGGAAGCAACCTAGATGCCCATCAACTGACGAATGGATAAGAAAGCTGTGGTATATATACACAATGGAATATTACTCAGCATTAAAAAAAAATTCATTTGAAGCAATTCTGCTCAGATGGACGAAACTGGAGCCCATTATCCAGAGTGAAGTAAGCCAGAAGCAAAAACAACAATACAGTATATTAACACATATATATGGAATTTAGAAAGACAGTAATGAGAACCCAACATGGGAGACAACAAAAGGAACGCAGATGTATAGAATAGACTCGTGGACTTTGTGGATGAGGGTAAGCGTGGGATGAGATGGGAGAAGGGCATTGAAGCATGTTAATTGTCATGTGTCTAATCAATCGCCAGCCCAGGATTGATGCTCGGGACTGGTGCAGCGAGATTTCCCGGGGGGGAGGGAGGAGGGAGGGGGGACCCGGAGGGGAAGCATATGTAAACGCATGGTGATATCATGACAATGTATGGCAAAAACAATAATAAAAAAAAAAAAAAAAGGAAAAAAAAAATAATAAAACAGTCTTGAAAGTCCACAAATGGACTCAAATACAAACAGAAATTTAGTGTAAGGAACTCAGTTGGTTTTTCAAATCAGGAAAGAAAACTGGCTCACTTTAAAAAAGATGTTGAAATAACTGGGTAGTCACCCAAACAAAAACAAAATAAACTCTAGATAAATGAAAGGCTTAAAAGAACCATAAAATTACTAGAAGAAATATAGATGATTTTTAGTTTTATAATATAGGAGTACAGAAGGCCTAAATATGACACAAGGCTTTGAAATAATAAAAAACAAGATTGACAGGTTTGACTACTTGAGAAGAAACAATTTCTGCAGGGTGAATCCTCTGCATAAGCAAAGTTTAAAAAGTAAAAAAAAAAATACAGGGAAAAATGCAATTAAAATTACAAGCAAAAGGTAAAATCCTCTAATATATAAGAGCTCTTACAAATCAGTAAGAAAATGACTGACAGCTCAGGCTGACTCTTATTTGTATTATGAGAAAGGGAAACTAAAACTATAATAAAATACTCTTTTCACTTAGATTGTCAAAGATAAAAAATTTGATAAGGGCTCTGGAAAAGCAGGTACTCTCTTGTTGTTGGTGGTAATGTAGATTTGTTCAAGTTTTTAAAAGTCCATTGGAGAAAACTGGACAGCCACTTGTAAAAGAATGAAGCTAGATCACTTTCTAACACCATACACAAAGATAAACTCAAAATGGATCAAAGATCTAAGCATAAGACCAGAAACTATAAAACTCCTAGAGGATAACATAGGCAAAACACTCTCTGCCATAACCCAAAGCGGGATACTCCATGACCCACCTCCCAGAATATTGGAAATAAAAACACGAATAAACAAATGGGACCTAATTAAAATTAAAAGCTTTTGCACAACAAAGGAAACTATAAGCAAGGTGAAAAGACAGCCTTCAGAATGGGAGAAAATAATAGCCAATGAAGCAACGGACAGACAATTAATCTCCAAAATATACAAGCAACTCTTGCACCTCCATTCTAGAAAAATAAACAACCCAATCAAAAAGTGGGCCAAAGAACTTAACAGACATTTCTCCAAAGAAGACATCAAAATGGCTAACAAACACATGAAAAGATGTTCAACATCACTCATTATCAGAAAAATGCAAATCAAAACCACAATGAGGTATCACTTTACACCAGTCAGAATGGCTGCCATCCAAAAGTCTACAAGCAATAAATGCTGGAGAGGATGTGGAGAAAAGGGAACCCTCTTACACTGTTGGTGGGAATGCAAACTAGTACAGCCACTATGGAAAACAGTGTGGAGGTTCCTTAAAAAGCTGCAAATAGTCCTGCCATATGACCCAGCAATCCCACTGCTGGGCATATACACCGAGGAAACCAGAATTGAAAGAGCCACGTGTACCCCAATGTTCATCGCTGCATTGTTTACAATAGCCAGGACATGGAAGCAACCTAGATGCCCATCAACTGACAAATGGATAAGAAAGCTGTGGTACATATACACAATGGAATATTACTCAGCATAAAAAAAAAAATTCATTTGAAGCAATTCTACTCAGATGGACGAAACTGGAGCCCATTATCCAGAGTGAAGTAAGCCAGAAGCAAAAACAACAATATAGTATATTAACACATATATATGGAATTTAGAAAGACAGTAACGAGAACCCAACATGCGAGACAGCAAAAGGAACGCAGATGTATAGAATAGACTCATGGACTCTGTGGATGAGGGTAAGGGTGGGATGATATGGGAGAAGGGCATTGAAGCATGTTAATTGTCATGTGTCCAATCAATCGCCAGCCCAAGATTGATGCTCGGGGCTGGTGGAGCGAGATTTCCCGGGGGGAGGGAGGAGGGAGGGGGGTTCTGGAGGGGGAGCATATGTGAACCCATGGTGATATCATGACATTGTATGGCAAAAACAAACAAACAAAAAAAAGTCAATTGGAAAGCACTATTCAAATTGCATATAACTAAACCAGAAATTTCACTCTTAGGGCCTTAATATGCAGCCATTCTTACACATATGTGAAATAAATTATGTTCAAGGATGTTCTTTAAAGCATTATTTATAATAGGAAAGAAACGGAAAGCCTTAATGTCTGTCAGTGAGGGGTGGATGAAATAAATTTTATTGTACACAGTCAATGGAAAACAGTGTAGGCATTGAAGGAATAAGGGAACTCCCGATATACTAGTATGGAAGAGTGTCTATGTTTTTGTTTTTGTTTTTGTTTTTTACAAAGAGTCCACACTTTTATTTTCAATAAGTTTAAATCCTTGAAGGGTACAGCATCACATGGATTCTGTGTCCAATGGCCTTAGCAGGAAGGTTGCTTCAGAATTTGGCACGAACCATGCCACTGTTTCCATGAGCTTGAGTTATCTTTCTCCAGATTACTCTGGTTTTGTTAGGTTTTCCACCAGGAGTTACAGTGTTGTTCTTTGCTCTGTATACATAAGCACATCTCTTGCCTAGATAGAATTCAGTTTCATCTCGAGCATATACACCTTCAATTTTCAGGGGAGCAGTGTGTTCCCTTTGGTTCCACAGGCCCCGTTTATAGCCAGCAAAAATGGCCTTGGACCACAGCCTTCCAGACATATTTGTCATTTTAGAAGTCCTGTTCCCAGCAGGCCTCCACAGGGTCCAAGATGGCTGAAAGAGCTCTAAGATTTTTAAATGCAAAAAAAAAAAAAATCAAGGTGCAAAGTATTCTCTGTGCATGTATAAACTATATTCACATATACACTTACAATTCCATAATTTATTTTTAGAAGGGCAAATAAGAGATTGGTAACAGTGTGTTGGGGTGGGAATGTGGGAATGAAGATTTACTTATCTTTCACTACATGCCCTTTTGTACCTTTGACATCTGTACCATGAACATGAATTACCTATTCAAAAATATTTAATTTTGAAATCAAGCTGTTTTGAATGATGTAAAATTTGAATGTCATGACCATGTACTGGAAGAGTAAATGTTAAGATAGTTAACTCTTCTCAAAATTAAGATGTTTGAGAATATACAACCAAAATACCCGTTTCTTTCTATTCAGAACATGACTGTATGATTTTGTTAGTTGAACTAGAAGAATAAACAAGTGAAATAATTTTTTTTTTAAAGGAGAGACAGTATGTTACAACAGTTAAAAGAATAGTCTTTGGAATCCTATAGGCCTGGGTTTGAAACCTAGCTCTCCCACTTATTAGCCTGTGATTCTGAGTAACGGCCAAATTTCCCTGATCGTCTCAAAAAACTTCATAAAACCTACTTCCTATGAGTATCGGGAGGATTAAGTGCTATAATCCAACTGAAGATCTTAGTCCTACATCCGGATCATGGTAAGTACTCAGAAACCATGTTAGAGAAAGAATCAAGAATGTTACCAGCTATTGAAACACAATCATAACAGTTAAATCAGTATGACTTTGGACGAGGAACACACAGATTCAGAGATTTGGTAACTTTGCAAGAGGTTCCAGCATTTTTAAGAATTTCGTGAAAATTGTAAGAGGTTCCATGAATTACTGGGACAGGGAAGTATTTGTCAGGATAGACTAGTGGGATCTTGGGTAAACATGTGGATATAAATCCATTCAGATTCTCACCTCATACCATTTATAAAATAAGTTTCAGATTAACTAGTGTTACTTTTTCAAACTTTTATTTTGAAAAATACTATAGACTCATGGGAGGCTGCAAAATTAGTAGAGTCCTGAGTAGAAGCTTTTCACCCAGGTTCTCCCAGTGATTCTCCCTATGACATCATCCATAGCTGTAGTATAAGACCAGGAAACTGGTCATGAAAAGTTACTGTTAAACCAGACTACGGACTATCCTTAGTTTCTGCCAACGTTTTTGAACTTGCCTTTGTGTGTGTGTTTCTATGCATTGTTATCCCATGAATAGAATTATGTAAGCACCACCATTAACAAGGCACAGAATTGCTCTACCCTCACAGAAAAACTCCTTCAGTTAACTCTTGACGTTCTTGTTCATCCCCAACCATTCTGCTCATCCAGGCTCCTCAACACCCTTTACTCCCTGCCTACCACCATCCCTGTCTCCTGACAAGCACTAACCTGTTCCTTGTCTTAGAGTTTTGTCATTTCAAAATGTTATATAGAGTTAGGATTACACACGCAACTTCCTGGGATTGTCCCTTCCCCTGAGAATGATGCCCTTGAGGACCATCTGGTTGCAGGCATCAATAGTTTATTCCTTTCTATGGCTGAAAGTATTTATTGTGTTGTATGGATATACCTCAGTTTGTCCACCTACTCATGAACTGAATGACACTTGGGCTGTTTTCAGTATTTCACTATTATGAACAAAGTTGTTGTGAACACTTGCATATAGGTTTTTGTGTAAGCATAATTTTTTATTTCCCTGGAATAAAGCCCAAGAATGCACTTGCCAGGTTGTATGTTTAGTTATATAAGAAACTAACAACCTGTTTTCCAGAGGTCCCATACCATTTTACATCCCCACCAGTAGCCCATGAGAGGTCCAGTCTCTTCACAATCTCTCTAGCATGTGGTATTATTCCAGGTTTTAAGTAACTGGTTCTATACGTGTGCAGGAGTTATATGGTTTTACCATATCAAAACTTTGGTGGGAGGAGGGGACCTAGAAGAAAAAGTGGTTGAAATTTTCTAACTTCTGAAGAATGACTTTCTAAAATCAACAGGTTTGAACAGATAAAAGCTTAAATGTTTCTAATGCCCTGAAACATCGCTAACAACAACAACAAATAATAATAATAAAAAAAATTAGAGGAAATTGGCCATGAAAAGCGACTGAACACCCACAACCATGAAAAGTCAATCCTATGTTACCCAGACCCCTAAGCCAGGCTTGCTGAAACCTATCCTGCTCCAGGAGCCCAAGTCCAGCTTGTCTTAGAGAGGTTTCAATAGGTGGAAACATTTTAAATTCCTAATACACGCTGCAAAAGGCTCTCCAGGAATGTTGTATCAGTGTTTATCCTACTAGTAATATATAAGTGTGACTATGAAAATGGTTGAAGCTATTTTTTAAAAACCAACTCTGGATCTTAAAAATAAGTGAACAAAAAATGGAAAGAAAAAAAAAATCCCAAACAGAATAGCAATTTTAAAATAAGATAAAAAATTGAAACTTCATTAAAAATATTCAAAATTACACAAAAGGATATTCTTCTCAAAATATTAAAGACATAACAATTGAATGTTATGCACTATTTAATAGGAATGGGATGAGGTGAACACTGTTATACATCGCATTCTTTTATTGGCTTTCTCTCCTTCCTAGTTTTATTCCCCTTGTTCCTCACTCCTGCTCCTTGGGATCACTCCCAAGAAAGCCAGCTGACACACCAACTTAGTCTCTGCTTTTAAGGGAGCTATGGCTAAGAGAGCTGGGGCAGAGGTCCTAAAAAGCAGGCTCTCTAGATGGGATTTTGGAGTGTGTCAGGGATAACCCCTCACGCTTGGTCACATCATGGTCAAACACTGGGTTCTATGGCAGTTATGGAATGAGGGTAATGGAAATGGAAAGATTATGGGTCTGGCCTGATTTTAACTCTCTGGAGCCTCAAAAAAAAAAACAAGTGATTCAAATTAGCCAACTATCAACTAAAAGTATGATATGAAAGCCAGAAGGTCTCCAGGAGTTGCTGGGTAGAGTGTGCTCAAAACCGGCCCCAGAATAGTTATAAGAGGAGCAGACCTGCAGAGGAAATTAATTCATGGCTTCAATAAATCTCTTGTGTCATGTGAGGGTGAAAACAAAGGTAAGACCCTGAGATTTGGTCTGGGGAGATTTGGATGGATGGGCCTGAGAAGCAGGGGTCTGAGAACTACACCCCTCTGAAGGCCTGCCCCCTGCAGAGGAGCACAGACGGTACCCCGTATCTGAGTGCCTCAGGATTACCCTCCTCCTTTCATTGTCTCCAAACAACAAAAATCTCAAACAATAAAAATCTTACACACCAAAGACATTGCAGGACCCAGTTATTAGCGAGCAGTAGGAACCAAGGATCACAAGAGGGGTGGATCTTAAAGGGATCAGATGGGGGTGGAGGGAGGAGGTAGAATTGGTAGCAAGAGCAGAATATGAGACTGGAGGGGAGAATTTACAGATATAGGAGCCCTGTCCCATGACTGAACACCTGGGAAAGGATAACCAGGAATGATCCTAATATAGGGCTGGGATAGTTCCTTGAAGTTTGGATCCACAAATGGCCACAGGAAATGAGGCGGAAACGTTTGAATTTCCTTGGCATTGTGCTGATGAAGAGGTCAGAAAGTTCAGATTTGTGGGAATGTTAGAATAGATTTATTGTGTAAGACCATAGGAACCACCAGTGTATTCTGTTCCTCAGGAAGGCTGAGGGAATGTTCCCTTCACTAAGCAATAAAGGATGCAGATGAGGGAAGCACTCACATCCTAGAGAAGTTTGATGTGGGGTGTCCTTAGGAGATGCCACCCTAGAAACGAGCTCCCTTGTGTCAATGGAAATGACAGATGGGATGGTGGCAGATGAGCATCAGAGCAAAGGAGGCAGAACTTCCACGGTGGGCATCAAGAGCAAGGCAGCAGTCAGGGTGCTCTGGCCAAGAGGGAGGGCTCCACAGCCGTGGCTGGCAGACCATGGTGTTCCTGGGAGCTAGATACATGAACAGCCTGTTGGGATGCTACTTGACTTGTGAAGGATCGTGAGGTGTCTGAGTGTTGCCCTAACTAACAAGGTAGCTTGCCATGATCTCCTAGATGCTGGCAGAAGAATCCTGAGTCAGAGACAAAGAATCGTATTGGGTCATAGTGCTGCAAGCAGCATGAGCTTCACATCCACACTGGTACCTCTAGGCCCCCACCCCCAAACCCCACAGGGGCAATGCTGAGGGAAACAGGACTATGCTGTAAATACCGTGGTTTGTGTGATAACTGAGAGATCCTGGGCTAGGGAAGCTTGAATATTTTATAATAGGCAATAAAGAGACCTGCCTGGCTTTTGCTCTAGAGGAAAACATCTGGCCTCTGCCCCCCTGCTCCACAGGAGCTACTCTGTCTTCCAAGGCTATGTGCTTTAGAAACATACTTGGAAATACAACTTGGAATAAATGGCAGTTAGCGGCCCTGCTCACACGGCATGAAGACGTGAAGACATTAGACAGATCCATGGAGAGTTATCTCCCAACCCTCAACGAAAAAGCCAAAACAAACAAGGAGAAAAGCCAGCTTTATGGTAACTATTTCTTATTAACACTCTAACAAAGTGATCTTTATCCAGATCATTCGTGGGGTCAAAGATTTGACTGTGGACTGTAACTCAGCACGATGTTGGGTTCCTATTGTGGGAGTTTTTCTTCTCTATGGAGTGGATCATAGTTGAGACCAGGATGGTGGTGGGATTTGAAACCCTCCCTACATCCAGCACCCTCTGCCATGTTACTTTGTGGCCCCTCTCTCTAAAGAGGCAGTGTGTTTCCCTACTCCTTGAATGCTGAGTGGGGGACTGATTTTGCTGGTAGGATGATAGCAATGCCTCATAAACAGAAGTTGGAGTGGCTTGCATGACGTCACTCCTTCCCTTGTGCTCCTCCCCCATGCCACGAGAACTTGAATGGGCCAGCCTGGTGGACTGAGTCACCTCAGTCACCCAGCCAAAACCAGCCAACTCTTAGAGGTGTGAGGCACCCCTGCAGAGCTGCCTGGCTGACCACCCCAGACAGCCAAGCAAAACACGGGTTACCTTTATGTGTCACAGAGATTTGTGGTTATTCATTATGCAGAAACATTGCGGTAAGAGATAAGCAATATTGTGAGGTCAACATATGAGGATGAAAATGGCTTTTAACAAGAGGAAGACATGATAACTTTATGGAGTCCTTTGCTCTTCTCTGTCATTTCATGGTTGGAGTCTGGTTAGAAGTGAGAACTGGAATATTCCCTGCCATATCAATAAGCAAGGATGTCACTGTCATCAGTGACTGCAGCCCTCCAACGTGAGCTGGTGAGGTCTGAAGAAACTCAGGAAGGAAGGAACACCTGCCAACTATCAGCCGTCAGACTGTAGCCACTCCCTACGGTGAGTCCTGAGGACACGCAGGATGTGAAAACACAAGATACCGGCCCCAGATAGCTGAGGTGCATATCAAAGGGATGACTTCAGTGAGCTCAGGCTCCCATACCTTTCCACACATGGAAAAACGCTAAATTCCTTAACGTGAGAAATCTGGTTTTCTTTATTTACTATATATAATCTTTTGACATTCAGACTACCTTCCCTTTGTGCAGAACTCCTATATAACCTGGCTCCCCACCTCACCTTCCTGGAGCAGTTCTTTCAGGGTTACTTGAGATGCTGCCTCTGGGGCTTGAAGTCCTAAATATTTCCACTGATAAAAACATGACTCTCAACTTTTAGGTTGCATGCATTTTCTCAGTTGACAGTAAAAATACTGGTGGTGGGCTTTAACAACAATAACAATAACAACAACACATACTAACCCCATGTGTCAAACCTAGGAGGACTAGACTGGAACAGCACCATATCTCACCCACCACCTGGAATATGACTGCACTGATAGGAAAGGATGGGCTGGTGTGGAGCCAGGAAGGCAGGGAACCAAAAAGCAAGACAATGCCACCTTTGTTCAGGGCCATTCTAGGAGAACCTGGTGGAGGGTGGGCATGCCAGGGTCACGTGCCTCTGAAGACTTGAGTGAGACCCCCTCAGGGCGCCAGTCATGAACCCATGACTTTCTTTCCTCCCACATGATGAAGAATGCACACTCTTTCCTTGATTTTGCTGCTTTGGCCATGTGGGTGACTGGCTCGTCTGGTTCTTCCTGACCTAGAAACTTGACACTCTGGGGCCAGGCCTGCTGGGTTTGTCCTGGCTCCTCTCCAGGCCTCCTTGCTGAGATTCTGCCTCATCAGGCAGCTTCCAGTGGTTAATTTAGCCTCCAGGACCACCCCCCACAATCCAGGAAGAGCTCCCCTGCTTGGAGATAAGAGTTTGCTGGCATTGTGAGCAATTATTCCATAAAGACAACTTTAGAGAGGGAACATTTGATACAGTATAGGGTTTAAAAATTCAGTGGGGGACAGAAAACTTTGAGTCCCTGCAGGCCTATCTGTGACAAGTGTCACACTTAAGCAGAAGCAGGTTAGGACCCCTACAGACCCTAGTGGACACTGAAGGGATCTGTGGAACTCTGAATTTTCCATAAATACTATTTGTATGAAAAGGAGCTCAAAACAATAGTCTGTCTGGTATGTTAGCCACTCAGTCATGTTCATCTCTGAGACCCCATGAGCCGTAGCCTGCCAAGCTTCTCTGTCCATGAATTTTCCAGGCAAAAATACTGGAGTGGGTTGCCATGCCTTCCCTCCTCCAAGGAATCTTCCCGACCCAGGGATCGAAACCAGGTCTCCTGCACTGCAGGCAGATTCTTTACCATCTGAGCCACCAGGGAAGCCCCAGGAAGTCTGTTTTGTAGTCATAATTATGGGAACTCAGTCTTTGGTTTTTAATCTACACAGCCTGGAGACTTTGAAGAGGGTAACTTTTCCTCCTCTAGAACCAAGACCCCTTTAGACTCAAACGCAGCCCTGCTGGAGCCCTGATGTTGGGGCAACCCTCTCTATTGGCAGCACCAAGTCTGTCCCCAACTCTAGCTGGGCGCTTTCTCACTCACACTCTCTAGCAGAGATGTGGCTGTTCTGCAGACACTAGCTTTTAAGTCCCTGCCATGGTTCCTCTTGAATCCCACTCAAAGCTCTTCGGCAAATCTTAGGAGCTGCCCACATTGTCATGAGTTCAGTTGGACCCTGCCCTGTGCATAAACAGGAAATCTTTAGGTTCCAAAAAGCACCTTCTTCAAGCAATAAAGGCTCTTAACAAGCTTTGCAATAAAAGACCTTGAACCAGAAAAGTAAACTTTTGCAGAGGGGAGACTGCATTAATAGAGTTGACCAGTCATTAGTACTAACTCTCTAACTTTAAGGATGTACACAAATGACCTAGACAGGAAAAATAAAAGCAGGTCTTTCAAAGAGGTGCACAGCATCACAATTCAGTAAGTGTAGCCCACAAGTAGGAAACACCAAGTAATTGTTAAAGGGAATGAAAGAGGAAAAAATAATCACCCTAAAACTCCTGAAGGAAATGAAAATATAAAAGGAAAAGTGAACAAAAGCAAACAAAAGAAAAATAAGACCCTCACCCAGGGAAGAGAAAGATTTTAATGCAGACCAAATGGGTCCTGGGTGTAGGTGATATTCCAGTGTCAACACCCAACAAACAGCTGCAGGAAAAATTGGTGAACAGGACATGGAGTGAACCGGAAGATGATACAATATGATAGGAAGTACTGTGATTGCTATAGAAGGTTTACATGAAAATCTCATTTAGAGTCACTGTTTTATTATCTTGAAAAAAAAAAAAAACTGACATGCTTCCAGCCTTTCTCCCCTGTAAAGAATTCATCAATTGCCCCTTTAAAAAAGTCACATTGGGACTTCCCTGGTGGTCCAGTGGAGTCTTAGCCACTCCCTGCTCCCACTGCAGGGGGGCTGGGTTCCAGCCCTCATCTGGGAACTAGATCCCACATGCCACCATTAAGACCTAGCACAGTCAAGTACATCAGTAAATAGTAAGAAATATTAAAATTAAAAAAATTAAAAAGTCATATTTGTCACACTTGAAATGAGCCACATAAAAGGAAAAAGATACCTGTAGAGAAACAAATACCTTCACAATTTTGAAACAGGGGGTTACATTCTCTCCAATGCTCAATTTTCAACTGGATAATAAATCTGAAACTTCAGGAAGAATATTCATTTCTTTGTTGTTGTTGTTTAGTTGCTAAGTCTTGTCTGATTCTTTTTTGACCCCATGGACTGTAGCCTGCTAGGCTTCTCTGTCCATAGGATTTCCCAGACAAGAACACTGGAGTGGGTTGCCATTTTCTTCTCCAGGGGATTTTTCTGACCCAGGGATAAACCTGTGTCTCTTGGATTGGCAGGTGGATTCTTTAGCACTGAGCCACAAATTTACCAATGAAAAAGCCATTCATTTACCAGGGAAAGGGAAGCCCATTCATTCCTTTCAGTTCAGTTCAGTTGCTCAGTTGTGTCTGACTCTTGGCAACCCCACAGACTGCAGCATGCCAGGAAGCCTTCCCTGTCCATCACCAACTCCCCAAGCTTACTCAAACTCATGTCCATTGAGTTGGTGATGCCACCCAATCATCTCATCCTCTGTTGTTCCCTTCTCTTCCTGCCTTCAATCTTTCCCAGCATCAGGGTCTTTTCTAATGAGTCAGTTCTTCACATCAGGTGGCCAAAGTATTGGAGTTTCAGCTTCATCATCAGTCCTTCCAATGAATATTCAGGTCTGATTACCTTTAGGATGGACTGGTTGGATCTTCTTGCAGTCTGAGGGACTCTCAAGAGTCTTCTCCAACATCACAGTTCAAAAGCATCAATTTTTTGGTGCTCAGCTTTCCTTACAGTCCAACTCTCACATCCACATATGACCACTGGAAAAACCATAGCTTTGACTAAATGGACCTTTGTTGGCAAAGTAATGTCTCTGCTTTTTAATATGCTGTCTAGGTTGGTCATATTCTTCCAAGGAGCAAACGTCTTTTAATTTCGGGGGTACAGTTACCATCTGCAGTGATTTTGGAGCCCAAAAATATCAAGTCTGTCACTGTTTCCATTATTTCCCCATCTGTTTGCCATGAAGTGATGGGACCAGATGCCATGATCTTAGTTTTCTGAATGTTGAGTTTTAAGCCAACTTTTTCACTCTCCTATTTCACTTTCATCAAGAGGCTCTTTAGTTCTTTACCTTCTTCCATAAGGGTGGTGTCATTCACATAAGGGCTGTTGATATTTCTCCTGGCAATCTTGATTCCAGCTTGTGCTTCATCCAGCCCAGCATTTCTCAAGATGTACTCTGCATTGAAGTTAAATAATCACCCTATCAATTGGGCTACCAACTGATAGCACAGTTGGTAAAGAATTCATTCCTTTCAGTCCCAATAATAACAGCAGTTACTCTTATTGTTTCACACACATTGAAAAGAAAGAGCTAATTTTAACAACAACACAGAGAGAAGGTTTTATGTGGTGTACCCTAAACACTCTTCTCTCTGCTTTAAGTGTACTAATTCTATCAATCCTAACACCAGTTGTATGAGCTAGCTACTCTTATTATTTCCTCTTTATAGTTATGGAAAACCAAAGCACAGAGAGATTAATTGACTTTCTCAGGGTCACACAACTAGTAAGTAAGGAAGCTAGGATCTGAAGCCAGTCTGATTTCAGATTGTTTTAGACATTAACTTGTGCTTCTAGCAAGAAGATCCCACAAACACACAGAAAAATTTGTGTCTAACAGAGAATTGACTTTAAATGAATATGTGGGTGAACATGTGGGAAAGATTGAGGGCAGGAGGAGAAGGGGGTGGCAGAGGAGGTGATGATTAGATAGTGTCACTGATTCAAAGGACATGAGTTTGAACAAATTCCAGGAGATAGTGAAAGACAGGGAAGCCTGGCGTGCTGCAGGCCGTGGGGACTGCAGGGAGTTCGACATGACTTGGGGACTGAACAGCAACACGCACACAAAAGAGTCACTTCAATGTGTCCCACTTAAACTATTTACCTCTATGGCAACTGTGACGAGGTCATCATTATATCGACTAAACTAGAGTTGGAGAAAAAGAAAAAACTGATCCATAAAATCACAATTCCTGAGCAATAATTTAAACCTTTTCAGTCTTCCTCGCTCTATTCAGTTCTGAAATATTTATTTCAGTTACACTAGAGAGCATTTTCCAGACCAGAGACCACTGATGAACTGCCAACGAGTCAGGTTTACTTCTAACCTCTTTGTTTTGAACTTCTCAATGCCGCTGGTTTCCAAGGTGACCCCATTCCATCCCAGGACCCATCTGGAAACCTGTATCTCAAGTGAGCCAGCCTTAAGACTGGCTTATTGTGGTCATTTTCACCCTGTAACCTTAAGCCCAGTAGTGGAATAGAAAACAGCATGTTTGTGTGACGACCATCACATTAGAAAGGAACAGAATCTGATGACCACCAAACCATTGGAATTAAGAAAAACGGAATTCACAGTTTGGAAAGCATTAGGATGCTTACTAGGAAACCTGTGCATTTAATAACCAGTTGCAAAATATAGTTACTATTTCCTTAAGTCCTGTAACTATAACCCAAGTTCTCTAGACAGTCATTTTCACATATGTGAATGTTTTTGATCAGTTTTGTAAATCTCTCAAAAATCTGAAAAGCAATTTTAGTTGAATGTGATTATGTGTTAAGAAGCAGTGCTTAACTGCTCTAGAAATTTTGCCCTAATGTCTTGATCATCAGCCTTCTCCAAGAGATCCTCTTCGATCTTTTAGGAGAAATAGATTTTTATTGGTGGTTACTTTTATGTTTTCAAACTGGGCTTCCCTGGTGGCTCAGATGGTAAAGAATACCTCTGAAATACAGGAGACCCATGTTCAATCCCTGCATAGGGAAGACCCCCTGGAGAAGGAAATGGCAACCCACTCCAGTATTCTTGCCTGGGAAATCCATGGACAGAGGAGCCTGGTGGGCTACAGTCCCTGGTGTTGCAAAGAGTCAGCCATGACTGACTGGTTAACATGCTTATTTTTTCAAACTGTACAGATGCTAATGAAGATTTGCTGGCTGTTTGTTTGAAGAAAGTCATTAATATCTTTTAAAGTGTCTTTATGGACCTGGTGCCAGGTATTTTCTGTCATATACATGGAGAGAGTAAGGACTAATTCCAACAAATTACACAGAAATGGCTTTATTTATCTACACAGAAACAGTTTTACTAATTGTACTAATTTACTAATGTACACTTTTACTAATTTACTAAGGGATATTTGCTAATCAACAGAATTTCATCAATGTTATTTATTATGTAATCTAAAGGACCTTTGTTCTATAGTGAAAAGGAGAAGATAAGTCAATCACTATGGGAAATTAGTTTCTACACGATTTTTTGAATAAAATTTTATTCTATTAGTATGGTTTATATATTTATTGTAGAGAACATTAAAAATAATTAAAATATAGAGAAAACATTAAAAAATCATCCCACCTCTAGGAAAGAAGAAGTACCATTTTGTCTTATTCCTTTCCTGTGCGCACAAACATCTGTGTATTTTAAAAGTCTGTTTTGAGATCCAGAGCTCTTCAATGATCAAGCCTTGGTGATGGGTAAAATCAGTCACCTCGATCTTACTCCTCTCCTTGGGTGAATCCATTCCTAATAGGATCTTCACAGTCTTATTCAAACAGACTTAGGGTGGAGATACCCCAGCAGTTTCCAGAAAAGCCCAGGCATTTCTGCATATTAGCTTGGTCTCAGTATGGGCCTGGAGAAGGAAATGGCAACCCACTCTAGTATTCTTGCCTAGAGAATCCTGTGGACAGAGGAGCCTGGTGGGCTGCTATCCATAAGGTCACACAGAGTCGGTCACAATTGAAGCAACTTAGCATGCATATATGCATGCATTGGAGAAGGAAATGGCAACGCACTCCAGTATTCTTGCTTGGAGAATCCCAGGGATGGGGGCGCCTGGCAGGCTGCTGTCTATGGGGTTTCAGAGAGTCGGACATGACTGAGGTGACTTAGCAGCAGCAGCAGCAGCATGGACCAGCCTCCCACACCTTTGTCCCTTTGCCTTCAAACGGTAGAAGGTGATCATGGGGAGAATAGCATGGTGATTCTGTGAAGTTCTAGGGGACAAAGCTGGGACTGATGGGAAGAATAGTCTTCCATGAGGAGGAGTCGTCCACCCCTGGCCACCATATTCACTTGTTGGGATGGATGTGGGATGGAGGGTAGAGGCGAAGACAGTTGATGACTGTGTCCTTGCCATGAGGTTCTGAGACTATTTCTTTCCAGGGTTGACCTTACATCCATATGCTAGGATTTGTGAGTTCTTGAACTTTCTTCCTCCACATCAACATCTGTAGCCACAAGACCCAAAACAGTATTTAGCATATAGTAGATGCTCAGTAAATGTTTGTCAGAATGAATGGATGAATGAACGAACCTGGCTTCTGTGGCTGCTCTTTTGCCCTCCACTTCTAGAGACTATGGGATTGGAGCAGAATTTGGTGGGAAGGATGGAGAACAGCCTTTAGTGGGAAACCTTCTCAGCTCACAGAATTATCTGTTTTCTGTTATTTCTTGGGAGGACATTTGGTCTTGGTTTCCATACAGTGGTATGTAGAAAGGACCGGAAAACAGCCAGTTTGGGCTTTTTCGTCTACCAAACGAAACAAACCCAAACACTGGATTTGATGGATGGAGTCCCCAAGTGGTTGATTTCACTCAGTCCTTTGAACAATGGAATAAAACCACTGGCCTCCTGCAGGCTGGCTCTTGGTAGGGGGTGAGGGAGGAGTGATGGGCTGGAATGGGGAGATAAGTATTAAAGGATGAAAAAGGCAAAGACTACTTTATGCAACTAACAACTCTTTCCATAGATCAAATGCCACGTACAACCCTGACTCAAAATATAGAGTCCTAAAAGTAAGTATTATTACTATTGCTTAATTTTTGTGGCTTAAGGAAACCATATAATTTTAAACTTTGGTACTAAATGACATTTTAGGGCTTTATAATATTTTCTGACCTGCTTAAATTAATATAAATGGAAATTCCATAAGTGGAGACCAATGTGCATATAGTAGATTTGAAGTCATAGCTTCAGAAGATTACATACCTGATTTAATTCTATGCTTGAAAACAGGAGGTAAAACCTACCAGCTAGGAGTTAAAAGTGTCTTTTTTTCCCTTTTCCATGTGCAGGTAGGTCGTGCCTGGGAATCTCACCAGAGCTGAGGTCAGCTAAGGTTTTAGTTTGGAAGAGCTGTAAGAGGTGGCAGTGTTTCTCAGAAAGGTGGCTCAGAGGTGAACCAGGTGAAATACCTTGCCCCACCCGACACAAGAATGACAAACATCAACCATGGGTCCTGCTTTGTTCACACCAGCGTCATTTATAGAAATTAAACACTGGTGGACACATTCTTGGGGTATTTGGGGGCACATTGTATCTGGAGGTATTTTTGTCTGTAGAACCTGTTTAGGTGGGACGTTGTTGGTCATTTACCTTGGACAAATATAAACTTTTTGTGCTACCTGAGAAAGAAAATATGCTCAGAGTTCATTTCTGGAACTGACAAAGTCCGCAACATGTACTTTGGCCTCAGACCAGTCTGACAAGTGAGTTAAAACCAAAAGTACTCACAACCCACAACTGGTTAAACAGAGATAACACTTTCTAGACTAAAATGTCAATTGCCAGGGTTTATTGACTAGAAAAAGGATAAGGTCATATCCATCAGCAAAATACCCAGGAGCCAGTGCAACAATTCTGAATCTGGTTAGGGAATAGCCCAAAGCTGGTCTAGTGGGAGGAATAGAAATTGCCTGGCTTTAGCCCCAGGGTCTCTCAGTGCCTTATCTCTGTCAGACAGGAGGGAGTCTGAGACTTCAAAATTCTCCCCAACTCCTTCCCTGGCTTCCAGAACTAAGTCAATAATCACTCTGGTACACATTCTTCTCTTCCCAGTAACTGAACCCACTCCAACCAGACGGTGCCCATCAGCCTCCGGATTTCTCCAAGATCAAGAACCAAAGAGAAAGGCAAAATCTTTTCATTGTGATTGTTCTAAGGCTGCTCAGCTCAAAGGCACCCTTCAATTCAGTGAGTTCTGCAGAAGCTTACCTCTCTGGGCTAACAAAGCTATAATATAATAATAGCCCTCACCCCAACTCTCCACTCTTAACTTGAACTAAAATCTTCTCTTCATCCCCCCAAAGAAAGCTCACTCCACAGATTTCTGAGAGGCCATTCTTTTATTGGAGATTTGCCAGGGAGTGGGGTTGTGTGGAGGCAGACTGTTTCCATCACCCACACAGAATTCCACTTCCCCAAGCTGTATCTCTTTCCCCCCAAATCTCTCCCTTTCCTTGTAAGCTCCCTCAGCATCAGCATCCTAACCTTCCCCCTCACCCTAAACTCCCCATCCCAACCCCCCAAACCCTGGCTCATGCCAAGGCAAGAGCATCCTGCAGAGGCAAAACAACCTTGGGGTCCAGAAACAAGATCTCCTCCAGTCACCGGGAGCCTTCCTGCTGGAGGATCTCAAATACCTGATCATGTTTATTTCACTTTTTTCCCTGTAACCTATACCAACTCATCTAGGCAGCCCGCAGAGTGCCTTCCTCGAGGTCCCCTTGCCAAGCCCACGTCTTTGGTCTGTGATGACAGCATCTCTTTGTGTTATGTGGTTCTTGGAATGAGTCCACAAATAGATGCCCACTGACCCAAGTTACTCAAGCCCTTCAAATTCTGATTCAAAGTTTTTGGTGACCGCCACACAGGGTCAACCTCACGAGCACACATGTATGTGTGGAGTCTAATGTTTAGAAGGGTCTTGCCTTGGCTCAGTGCTCAGCTCTCATCGTCATGACATCCTTCATGAGTGTGAACCACAGGCCTACATTTCCGTTGGTATTGGGCCCTGAAAATTTGGTGAAGCCAGTTCTGCCCACACATGACCTTCACGGAAGTTCTCCCCTCCTTCAAAGTGGTTTCTCCACAGCACTCCCTACAAGACTTAACCTTTGGGTCACTCTGCCTGGCCCACCCTAGCCTCCACTCATTGCAGGGCGCTGGGCCTGAAAAGAGCATTCATCCAGCTGGACTTGGTGGGGTCCTTCCTTTCCTCTGATGAAATCACAGAAATCAGGGTCCCTGGGGAAGCAGTGGCAGGGAGAAAACAGGGAGGACTGAGGCTGGGAGAAGACCCTCTGCAAAATTATATTCACCCCGCCCCACAGTGATTCCAGAGATTCCTCCTGGAGAGAGAATTCCTTCTCCATCGAGCCCTGTCTAACTGCTTTAAGAATACAAATATTCCTGAGAAGGTCAACACCCCTACCATGCTGTGAACAGGCTCTCAAGCTCTGCTGTATGCTGAGCCCAGGGGAGGTCTGGGCACAGGGGAAAATCTGAAGAGAGAGAGAGGAGCCTCTTGAATCTGGAGGAGAGAGACTCACAGAGGAGAAATCTACAGTGTGCAGAGCGAGTCAGGGCCTTGGGAGTCAGAACAGTGGGGAACCGAAGGGAGTGGGGCAACTGCGCTGTCTTCTGTTTCACCATGTTCAGAGACCCCGAGTTTTTCTGCTTAGCCTCTCTTGACGAAAGGTCTGTATAGTTTCCTGTGCCTGCCCCCTACTCTTTCTTAGCCAATGACAAACTACCACAAACTGGGTGGCTTAAAATAATAGAGCCGTATTCTGTCACAGTTCTGCAGACCAGAAGTCTGAATCAAGGTGTCGGCAGCGCTGGTCCTTTCTGGATGCCCTGTCTTCTAGCTCTTGCTCACTGCCCAGAAGTCTCTAGCATTTTTTGGTTTATAAGCACACCATTCCAGTCTCTGCCTCTCTCTTCACACTGCTTTCTCCCCTGTGTCTCTCTGTGTAAAGTCCTTCTCTCCTTTCTCCTATCAGGACACCAGTTGTTGGATTTAGGGTCCATTCTAAATGCAGGATGATGTCATCCTGCTGTTTAGTTGCTCAGTTGTATCTGAGTCTTTGCAACCCCTTAGCCCACTGGACTCCTCTGTCCATGGAATTCTCCAAGCAAGAAGACTGGAGTGGGTTGCATTTCCTTCTCCAGGGGGATGCCATCTTGAGAAACTTAAAATACATCTGCAATGACCCTATTTCCAGTATTCAATAGTACTGAATGAAATGCTTCAAAATTGCTAAGAGACTAAATCTCCAAAGTTCTCATCACAAAAAAGAAATGATAATTGTATAACGTGATAGAGATATGAGCTGAAGCTATGGTGGTAATCACATTGCCATATATAACAAATCAACATGTTTTACACCTTACACTTACACAGTGTTATATGTCAAGGATATCTCAATTTTTTTAAAAAAAAACTTAAAAATGATCTTACTTTTTAAAATAAGGTCACATACACAGATACAGAGGCAATTCAATATACAACAGGGTTTTCAGATCTTCAGTTTCTGTTTGCTTTTTATTCATGCTTTTCTTGAACTTTTGAGCTTTGCTTTTTTTTTCCCCCATGATAGAAATCCTGAAATCCTGAGACCCATTATTAAATAATAACAGAAAAACCTCTGCAAATCCAAGACATTTTACAAGTGTGTACTGTGAAAGACTCTGAAGGATCTCCCAGCATCCCAGGAGAACAGGGAAGGAACAATAGCAAAGTACCTTTGATCCCTTTAGTAGGAAAGTTGCAATAAGAGCCAAGTTCTATGCTTTTAATGTTGTTGTACATTAGTCAGAACACAGAAATATGAGTGTTTACAACCCTGAAAGTGAAATGGAAAAGTAACAAAAATGCACTTCTATGACATTTTCATTAGATGTGTTGGTTTGTCGAAAAATACAGAAAAGCCTAACACAACATTTGTGAATAAAACCTCTAAAGATTGAATTGCATACACTACCCCTTCACCATGCTTTTAGGAACAATTTGCATTTTGGCAAACTATACCCAAACAGTAACACAGACAAGCAATCAGAAATGTTGCATGATTCCTAATCATTAAGAGAGATTCAGTTACCCTGAGAGTTGGCACACTAAAATTCTCTAGAGGAAAATGATCTTATAAAAGGTTAGCATTTTTCTTTTCCTCATTAATCTTTACCCCGCTGGGTCATTCCTAAAAATTGTCTCTCTGAGTGCCAGTTTTTGTTTCTGTTTTTTTTCTCTAAGATGTCAAGTTACCTCCCATTTCCTTCTTTTATGTGCAGAAAAACCCCAAATACCTCAGCCTAATCACACTTCATGGTTGGTAATATCACCATGCAATTAAGAAATTGTTTTCACAGAAAAATAGACTAGAAAGAATAGCCTCAATAATTAGGAAGATGATAAATAAGGGGAAGTAGTCCTACTAGATATTAAAAATACATTATGTGGCTACAAAATTTAACAGCGCAGGACCATCACATAAAGACCCACACTTACAAGTGGGACAGAAGGAGGAGACATGCGGAGTTCATGAACTTGACATGACACAGGCAGCATTTCAAGTCCACTAGATAGTTATTGGAAACAGGACATTCTAATCCACACCTGACACTTTAAAATATAATTCATATTAAATGCATCAAAAGTAAAAACGTAGAAACCAAGCCAAGCCAAACACACAGAGCGGAAGAAAACCTGGGAAGGAACACTCACAACTTCAGAGTGAGAAGACTTTCCAAATATGACAAAAAAGCCAGAAGGTTAAAAGAAAAGTGAAATTTAATTAAATACATATAAATTTTTTTTTCATGGGAAAGTCACCAATGTAAGTTGATGCAACCACTATGAAAACGGTATGGATGATCTTCAAAACACAAGTAGAGTTGATGTATGATCCAGCAACCCCACTCCTGGGCATATATCCAGACAAAACTATATTTCAAAAAGATACATGCACCCCTGTGTTCAAAGCAGCACTATTCACAGTGGCCAAGACATGGAAACAACCTAAATGTCCAATGACAGAAAGAAGTCTGGCTAGCTCGAGAGAGACTATGTAGAGAGACCCCAAAGGATGGAGACGCTTGAGAGGTCTCCACGATTCCATCACCTGGGGACTCATTCCTCCTCAGTCCCACACAGAGGGTTGACTGAGGAAGTCTTCAAGATGACCCCAGCTCCCAGCTGAATGCAACTGCCTAAGAGATCCCAAGCCAGGACAACCCAGCCAAGTCACACGTCATGCAGACCCGCAGAAAGAGAGAAGGATAAGAAGTGATGACTGATGGTGGAAGCCACCCAGTTTGGGGATGATTTGTCACAGGAATAGTTACAGACTTATGGGTAACTAAGATAGGCACTCATATCTTGTGGGTGGTAGATTAAATTGGCACATCCTCCTCAGAGATAAGTGGTTTACTACTAATGCCTAATTAAAATCAATATACACACAGGTCGTTGGACCAGACATTCCACTTTTAGAAGTTCCTCAGTGAATATATTCACACATATGCAAAGCAATACATGTACCATATATTTATCACAGTATTGTTTAAATAATGTTGGAAGCAAGCTGAAAGAACACCAGTAAGGGCCTGTTTAAGTGAATTATAACATTTAATGGAATACTGTTCAGTCAGTAAAGAATTAAGGTATTTTTTAGATCATGACATTAAAAAAAAAAAATCCCCAATGCACTTTCTAAGCAAAGCAACAAAAGAGATGCCAGACAGTATATAGAGCACAGTAGCAATTGTGAAAGAGAGGGAAGAAAAGAGTATCCTTGACCATAACTGAATGAATATGCGAGATTATCTCCACAGATCACACAGGGCAACTTTACATCCATTGCTTGGAGAAAAGAACGGATGGCTGACAGGTGGGGGCGGCGGTGGGGTATGGAGATTTCCTGTATAGGCGTCAATGTCTTATTACCTAATCAGAAATAAGTAAATAAAATGAACCTGAAAATTTTTGCTTGAACTTAACATTGTCCTTTAGATATTAGAGCTGGATCTTCAAAGTGAGGTGCATGTGGTCCTGAGGATCAGGGTATATCTTCACAGGTTAGGAGGTCGGTATCAGTTTCCAGATACAGAATGGATACAAGTTCTCATGCCTAAAATTCATTTGTCCGGGAAAGGACCTTTCTGGGGAGGTTGTACTTTCTCAGTTCTTTTCTCCTAATCCTATTCTTACTTGACAAAAGTTATTCTTAACCTGTTCTGCATTTTATCCTGGGTGCTACCCCAGAGAGGAAAGACCTCTGGGAGACCAAACAAAAGAACAATTCAAAATATCAAGGTCGGTTTTGAGAAAATGAATACAGGTTAGGAAATAAATCCTTTTGCAAGTCTAATTTCTTGCAAAAAGTATTTTCCAAGTATTGCTTTCCAAAATAATTGAAAGATGACCTATAGGATTGTTAGCTGACAGAACATTAAAAATTATTTTTAATAATGGATCACAGGGTTATTTTTTACATATAACTCAGAACTTCAAAGAGTGATATTGCTGTAAGGAAATCCTCCCAGTTCCATCTGCTTTTATATAAATAATGTTCCTCAGCACTTCTTAAAAAAGGGGGGGGAATAAAATTAATTCAATAAATTATACTAAGCGATAAATAACTTGCTCAAAAACTAAGGCAGCTCTATCCACCTTACCAAGAGAAACATTTCCAATAAAATTTTACTTTCTTGTTTAATGATTTCAGTTGGTCAAAACAGTTGTAGTGATAACTCCATCTAGAGTTTATTTACTGTTTCTACCCTTTGAAGTTGACAGTCACAGGAAATTTTAAAAATTTCATTGTGTTCACATACTTTTGTTGCATCAAAGAGCAATAGCATGATTTTTTTAAAAAAACTTTAAACCTTCAGATAAATTATATCAAGGGTAAAATTCTTTTGAGGAAGTAGAATAAAATGAATGAATTCTAAGAGAGCTCAGTGGTAAAGAATTCACCTGCAATGCCGGAGACGTGAGTTCTGTTCCTGGGTTGGGAAGATGCCCTGGAGAAGGGAATAGCAAATCACTCCAGTGTTCTTGCCTGGGAAATCCCATGGGCAGAGGAGCCTGGCAGTTTACTGTCCATGGGGTTGCAAAGAGTCGGACACAGTGCAGTGATTAAACAACAACAGCAACAAGCAGACTAAAATGAGTTCAAATTGAAACGGGAACCATGTAAAATTTCCATGTATTAAATAATAATTTTTTGAGGTAAAAAAGATGATATGGATATAAAATGGCTGTGGTATTTGGACACATTTTAAGGAATGATGTAACAAGGTCTTTATTAATAAAATGTCCATATCCATCATGTGTTGGAAATTACATCTTATGTTAAAGAAATATTTTTGTTGTTGTTCAGTTGCTCGGTCAAGTCCAGCCCTTTGCAACCCCATGAACTCCAGCACATCAGGCTTCCTTGTCCTCACTAACTCCTGGAGTAGGCTCAAATTCATGTCCATTGAGTCAATGATGCCATCCAACCATTTAAGCCTCTGATGCCCCCTTCTCCTTCTGCCGTCAATCTCCCAGCATCAGAGTCTTTTTCAATGAGTCAGTTTTTCACATCAGGTGGCCAAAGTACTGGAGCTTTAGCTTCAGTCCTTCCAATGAATATTCAGGGTTGATTTCCTCTAGGATTGACTGGTTTGATCTGCTTGCAGTCCAAGGGACTCCCAAGAGTCTTCTCCAACACCACAGTTCAAAAGCACCAATTCTTTGGTGCTCAGCCTTCTTTATGGTCCAACTCTCACAACCATACATGACTACTGGGAAAACCAGAGCCTTGACTAGATGGACCCTTGTCAGCAAAGTGATATCTCTGCTTTTCAACACACTGTCTAGGCTTGTCACTGATTTCCTTCCAAGGAACAAGCATCTTTTAATTTCATGGCTGCAGTCACTCTCTGCAGCAATTTTGGAGCCTAAGAAAATAAAGTCTGTCACTGTTTCCATTTTTTTCCCCATCTATTTGCCATGAAGTGATGGGACCAGATGCCATGATCTTAGTTTTTTGAATGTTGAGTTTTAAGCCAACTTTTTCACTCTCACATTTTAAATTAATGTAAAACTGCTTAAGGAAGAAATTTCTTCAAATTCTTTAAGCAATATACAAATATTTTGAACTATTGCCTTAGAGACCATCTGGTTTAACTCTCTTTATTTTTCAGATGAAAAGTTTGCCCATCCAAGTGAAAATAATTCTCATGGTCACCAAGTGACAAATGGGAGCTGACCCTGGTCTCCTGCCTTTTGGTCCAAGCAACAAAATCTAACCCAAGCAACCTGCCTGGTAAGGGTGAGTCCTCTGTGGTCCTCGGCAGGAACGCCTGAGTGGTAAGGAGCAGAAGGGATCCGCCAGGACACCGGTGCTGTACTCCTCACCACCCCCTCAGGGATGGAGATGAAACCGAAGCAGCAAAAATAATGTCTTCCTGCATCCTCACAGGATGCATATAACCTTTTGATGCTCTCGTAAAACCATCCTCCACTGTCTTTTGCTTTTTTTTTTTAACCTCTAATTTCTATGAATCTCTTGCTTTTAGTTTACTTGTGAGACACCTCTCCCGAGAGCCAGTCTCATCCCTGGTATGATGCCAGCAAATGCTGGCCTGGCACCAGTGCGTGAGGGATGGGGCTGCAGGGTAGACAAGGGTTGGCACCTTCTAAACTTGGCTTTTCAGCTCTGCTCTTTCTCTTTCCTCACCCTAGACTGGCCTTCAGGCTTTGCCCAAATTCATTCAGCTACAGGTAGGGTTACCATGTAATTTGTTTTCCAAAATAGCACACATTTAAAAGAAGGATCAATATACTGATAATTATGCCAGAAAAACAGGTAGAAACCAGGATCATCCTAGGATATATGGTTACCTTAGCTATAGGAATTCTAGAGAGGCAGGAAGGAAGAAGAAAACTGCTGAAAATGTTGGAAGAGTTGTGGGGAGTGTTAGAATAATAGGTCAGTGAGGGCACTCCAGACTGGAACTGGTAATTAGACCCAAATGAGGGGGGAAATGTACAGAGAGTCAATGTTGTGTCAGTTTTGTTTAACATTTTGGGGAAATTCAACAGTACTTACAGTCAGAATCAACAACTACTCATTGTACGTAATTTGGGGAGTCCAGAAAAATCCAGAATCTTCCCTCTCTCTGTCTTACCAATAAGACAATTCTGCAATAACTACATGGAGGTGTGCATGCTAAGATACTTCAGTCATGTCTGACCCTTTGCTACCCTATGAACAGTAGCCCGCCAGGCTCCTTTGTCCATGGGATTCTCCAGGCAAGAATACTGGAGTGGGTTGCCATGCCCTCCTCCAGGGGATCTTCCCAACCTAGGGATCGAATCCACATCTTTTGTATCTCCTGCATTGGCAGGTGGGTTCTTTACCACTGAGCCACCTAGGAAGCCTCTCTGCAGTACCTGATATTCACTAAATTAAAGTTATTGCTTAGGCTTTCTGGAAACCAGCGCATTTTATTTAGGTGGTATCATTTAGTGGGAATATCATAAATGAATCGTTCTTTGCCTTATAGAGAAGAATCATGAGAACATGGGTCACAGGGCAGGTAAGTTTTGCTTTGTTTTTGCCTTTTAAGCTTTTATTTATTATCTCTTTCATGCATTAAAACAAATTCCATATCAAGAATATATAAAGAAACCTTACAGAGCAACAATAAAAGCTGAACAACTCAATGGGGGGGGGGGAAACTAAGCAAAATATTTGAACAGAAACTTTACAAAAGAAGATACATAAATACTCAAATCACTACTCATTGGGGAAAGACAGGTACTTTTTGACATGGGGACCAGAAGTGACATAGTAAATATAAAAATAGAACCGAAGGCACTGAGCCAAGAAAGACAGCAGCAAAGGCTACAGCCTCTAGGGAGGGTGTTGGTGTAGCAGATACGCACCGGTGACACCATCTGACTGTTCCTACAGCCCTGTAGGTGGGCACAGACTTTTCTGCTTTACCCATGATAGAGCAGCCAGATGATCTGTTATTCCTCTGAAATTTTTTGAAAGGATCATTACAGGTGATAGATTGTGCCAGGAATCAAAAGAATAACCCCATGTATTCATGCAGTTCTCCATGGTGACATGCTTTGATATGAGTCATTTCATCTAGCGTTCATAAGAGCTTCATGAAATGGACTGGCCAGGTATCATTACGATCCTGTTATGAAGAGCACAGCTGAGGCCAGTACTCCGGGTGTCCTAACTTTGGTTTTAGTGATTCGGTGCTTGTCACACAGAATATAGACGTCTAGGCAGTTTATGACAGATCAATCCTGATAAATTTCCTTGGCCTTATGTGGAGGATAAAAGAAGAGAAGCAAAAGGCAAAGGAGAAAAGGAAAAATAGACCCATTTGAATGCAGAGTTTCAAAGAACAGCAAGGAGAGATAAGAAAGCCTTCCTCTGTGATCAGTGCAAAGAAATAGAGGAAAACAATAGGATGAGAAAGACTAGAGGTCTCTTCAAGAAAGTTACAAGGGAAAATTTCAGGCAAAGATGGACACAATAAAGGACAGAAATGGTATGGACCTGACAAAAGCAGATCTTAAGAAGAGGTAGCAAGAATACACAGAACTATACCAAAAAATCTTCAGGACCCAGATAATCATGATGATGTGATCACTCACCTAGAGCCAGACATCCTGGAATGCGAAGTCAAGTGGGCCTTAGGAAGCATCACTACAAACAAAGTTAGTGGAGGTGATGGAATTCCAGTTGAGCTATTTTAAATCCTAAAAGATGAGGCTTTGGAAGTACTGCACTCAATATGCCAGCAATTTTGGAAGACTCAGCAGTGGCCACAGGACTGCAAAAAGTCAGTTTTCATTCTAATCCCAAAGAAAGGCAATGTCAAAGTATGTTCAGAGTACCACACAATTTCACTCATCTCACACACTAGCAAAGGAATGCTCAAAGTTCTCCAAGCCAGGATTCAACAGTATGTGAACCATGAACTTCAATATGTTCAAGCTGGATTTAGAAAAGGCAGAGGAACCAGAGACCAAATTGCCAACATCTGTTGGATCATCAAAAAAGCAAGAGTTCCAGAAACTTCTACTCCTGCTTTATTGACCATGCCAAAGCCTTTGACTATGTGGATCACAACAAACTGTGGTAAGCTCCTCAAGAGATGGGAATACCATACCACCTGACCCGCCTCTTGAGAAATCTGCATGCAAGTCAAGAAGCAACTGTTAGGACATGGAACAACAGACTGGTTCCAAATTGGGAAAGGAGTACATCAAGGCTGTATATTGTCACCCTGCTTATTTAACTTATAGGCAGAGTACATCATGAGAAATATTGTACTGGGTAAATCACAGCTGGAATCAAGATTGCTGGGAAAAATATCAATAACCTCAGTAATGCAGATGGCACCACCTTTGTGGCAGAAAGTGAAGAACTAAAGAGCCTCTTGATGAAAGTGAAAGAGGAGAGTGAAAAAGTTGGCTTAAAACTCACCATTCAGAAAACTAAGATCATGGCATCTGGTCCCATCACTTCATGGCAAATAGATAGGGGAACAGTGGAAACAGTGAGACTTTATTTTGGGGGGCTCCAAAATCACTGCAGATGTTGATCGCAGCCATGAAATTAAAAGACGCTTACTCCTTGGAAGAAAAGTTATGACCAACCTAGACAGCATATTAAAAAGCAGAGACATTACTTTGCCAACAAAGGTCCATCTAGTCAGAGCTATAGTTTTTCCAGTGGTCATGTATGGATGTGAGAGTTGGACTATCAAGAAAGCTGAGCACTGAAGAATTGATGATTTTGAACTGTGGTGTTGGAGAAGACTTTTGAGAGTCCCTTGGACTGCAAGGAGATCCAACTAGTCCATCCTAAAGGAGATCAGTTCTGAATATTCATTGGCAGGACTGATGCTGAAGCTGGATATTTTGGCCACCTGATGGGAATAACTATCTCATTTGAAAAGACCCTGATTTGGGAAAGACTGAAGGCAGGAGGAGAAGGGGATGACAGAGGTGAGATAGTTGGATGGCATCACTGTCTCAATGGACATGAGTTTGAATAAACTCTAGGAGTTGGTGATGGACAGGGAAGCCTGGCGTGCTGCAGTCCATGGGGTTGCAAAGAGTCAGACACAACTGAGTGGCTGAACTGAACTGATTTGATCCATATCCATATTGAGAAAATATTCACTCACAATTAGATTCACAGACAGCCTTTACAAAGATCTCTAGATTCCTAAAAACCCAATTCCTGCCTATCTTTCCAACACCTCTTAATTTTTTTCCTGTCTTCTCTCTTCTACTGGGGCCTCCTTTCTGGGCCTAGACTATTCTAAATCCTCTTCCAGTGGTTGTTCCCTCTGCCTTGACCTCTTTCTCCCCAGATCTTTGTGTGACTGGCACAATCTCATACCTCAGGCCACCACTGATTTCCTTAGGCTCTCCTCTACTCTCTTATCTAAAGTGGCCTCTCTGGACACTCTCTTTCATATCACCCTGCTTATTCATTTTGATAACACAGCACACCCTGCAATTCTTTGCTTATGTGTTAAGTACTATTATCATATTTTTCCTATTAGAACAAAAGTCCTGTTAGGCAAGGACCAAGTCTGAATTTTTACTGCTTTGTTCCCAGAGCGGTACATGGGAAGTACTCCATAAATGTTGAATAACATGAATAGGCAACTTTGGGATTCGTTGAACTCAGTATGTGGTCAGCTAGTATTTCCAGTATGGATGGTTATGTTCTAATTCCAATAATAGTTCTTTCAGGAAGTTACAGTCAGTTACTCACTTGCCTAACTAGAGGTACCTACTATGATGGAAAGAAACCATCTACTTGGAAGGATCTTCTCATCTATCAATACATATCTCAGTAAAGGGAGTATCAAGATCTCATTGGGCAAACTTGTCAAGTCCAAATCTTTCAATCTGCACATCTTGCGTGTGTGTGTGTGTGTGTGTGTGTGTGTATGTGTGTGTACACAAAGAGTCAGTCGTGTCTGACTCTTTGTGGCCCCATGGATTGTAGCCTGCAAGATTCTTCTGTCCATGGTGTTTCCCAGGCAAGAACACTGGAGTGGGTTGCCATTTCCTTCTCCAGGGGATCTTCCCAACATGTCTCCTCCATTGGCAGACGGATTCTTTACCATGGAGCCACCTAGGAAGCCCCTAAACTGCTTGATTTTTTAAAAAGTAAACCCCAAATGCTCTAATCCAATTAAAATGGTGCAGTTATGAGGAAGCATAGTGTATAAGATTATTTAATTGGAAAGTACATCAAGCAAAAATCATTCTCCAATCTATTTTGATAAGATACTGAGCTTAGGAATTATTCAGTCCCAAGAGATTCCAGAGGCTCCAGCATATGTTAATCTCAATGGTTTCATTGGACTCTGGCCATCTTAGACCTTAGATACCACTGACTGTTTTAAATTTTTAAAATTCCACTTTTACAGCTCTTTTGACCATGATGCTGGTTCCTTTAAAGTGAGGATTCCCTCGGATTCTGGCATAAGAAAGCCATCAGAGGGAAAGGAGGTACATACTCTATGGCAAGGAGGAGAAATCTCAGAAATATAGGATACTAAAAAATTTGAAGTTTGAATTTTTTAAGGACCAAAACATTTTCAGACTTTCCTTAAAAGAATAGAGGCTGAAGAGACTTTTCTGGTGGTCCAGGGGTTAAAAATCCATTTTCCAATGCAAGGGATGTGGGTTCAAGGCTTGGTTGGGGAACTAAGATTCCAACTACCGAGCTTGAGCATGGCAACGAAGGCCACATGTGTCACAACAAAGACCCAACTTGGCCAAATTAAAAAAAAGAAGAAGCCAAATCAAAATTTATATAGGTCTACATTTACATATTATTACTCTGTGAAATATATTTAAATACGTTTAAAAATCAGAGTGGAAGACTGAAAGTGGAGAGAGACTTTTTATATCCATTTCGGTTCAGTTCAGTTCAGTCGCTCAGTTGTGTCAAACTCTTTGCAACCCCATGAACCGCAGCACGCCAGGCCTCCCTGTCCATCACCAACTCCCGGAGTCTACCCAGACTCATGTACATCAAGTCGATGATGCCATCCAGCCATCTCATCCTCTGTCATTCCCTTCTCCTCCTGCCCCCAATCCTTCCCAACATTAGGGTCTTTTCCAATGAGTCAACTCTTCGCATGAGGTGGCCAAAGTATTGGAGTTTCAGCTTCAACATCAGTCCTTCCAATGAACATCCAGGACTGATCTCCTTTAGGATGGACTGGTTGGATCTTCTTGCAGTCCCAGGGACTCTCAAGAGTCTTCTCCAACACTACAGTTCAAAAGCATCAATTTGGCACTCAGCTTTCTTCATCGTCCAACTCTCACATCCATACATAACTATTTACTTCATACCATAAGAAACAAATTGGAAATTCCCAAATTGTGACTTTAATTTTGGCAGTCTTCTTCCTAGATTCTAATACAAGAGAGAGAACTTTTATACTCTAATGTTGATGTAGATATGTAATTAATCCACCCTGGAACTGAGATAAACATTTTCAATTTCGGTGATGTAGTGACGGGATATCATTAAGTCGATTCTATACTCATTTTTTTTAATTGCTGACATTCTGGTAATGATAGACTGGCCAATTTAAACCAGTACACCCACTGAGGAAAATTAGAAGAACAGAACAAAATATTTTTAAGTGTCTGCTTGGAGGCATCTGAGAGGAATCAGGACAGCAAAGAATTCCCTGGCTAGAGGAGAGAGGCCAAGCAACGACCCAGCACATGGCGATGGTTTTACCTGGGGACTTTTGCCACTCGGAAGGAACTGGCTGAAATGCTGAAGGTCACTTTTGACAGTCATATTGGACTAAGAGGCCCAACCTAATGCTCATTAAGGGGATTTCGGGTGAATTCTAAATTAAGATCCCAAAGGGAACACTTTAGGAATAGGTGAACTGGAGTCAGAAATGCCTTACAAGGAAGGGAGCTCAATTTCAAATGAGCTCATCTCTGAAAATGGTTGAGCAAAACCAGTTGGTGATATTCCTCTCTAGAAGAAAGTATCACCCTAGACCTAAAGTATATTCCACAGACAGTGTGGCAAATACAACAGTGGGCACCTGATTAAAAGAAAAAAAAAGCCATGGGCGGCAGGTTTGGTGGAGAGTGGACGCATGTATGTGTATGGCTGGTTCCCTTTGCTGTTCACCTGAAACTGTCACAACATTAGCTATTAATCAGCTATGCCCCAATAGAGGATGAAAAGTTTAAAAAAATAGCCTAATAAATGATGAGACAACATGAAGCAAACAAAATCACAAACAACAAACCAAAGAAACAGACCCACAGGAGCTTCAGATATGGGAATAATCAGCCTCATGTAACTGTTCACCAAGTTCAGAGAGACAAATGAATAGACCAGTAATTTTTGTCAAGAACTGTAAACTATAAGAAAGAACTAAATGGAAATCTTAAAATGGAAGAAGTTAGCAACTGAAATTAAGAACTTAGTAGATGGATGGAACAAAGGCTTTGACACAGATGAGGAGAAAATCAGTGAAATGGCAGATAGGTCAGAGCAAATAATGCAGAATGAACTGTAAAGAGATAAATTAATGGATAACACACAGGCAGTGGTAAATAAAAGATACAATGAGAAGATATCACAAATTGAGAGAGAGAGAAGATGAGGCAGATGTAATGTTTGAAGAAAATGTGAACTTTTCAAAACTGATGACAGCTAATAAGCCATATATTAAACAAATCTTACTGATCTCAAATGGATTATTTTTTTAAAGAAAGAAAACCACACCTAGTTACATTATAATACGACTCTTAAAACAAGATAAAAATCTTAATCTGATCCTGATTATAATACAGGCAACACTCAAGCAGCAACAATGAGACAGACAAGTGAGTTTAAGAGGAGCAATATAAAGTAGGTAAAACAAGAGACGGTGGGACACTGGCTTTAAAGTGCTGCCATTTGTGACAACATGGATGAAGCTTGAGGGCATCATACTAAGTGAAATAATACTGATAAAGACAAATATTGTATGATCTTGATTATATGCGGAATCAAAAAACATAAAAATAAAACCTAACACAGAAAAAGCGGTCAAATTTGTGGTTGGGTGAGTGGAGGAATTGGAGGATGGTGGTCAAAAAGGATAAACTTTCAGTTTTCAGATATGTAAGTATTAGGGATGCTATGTACAATTTAACTATAGTTAGCACTGCTGTATCATATATAGGAAAGTTGTTGAGAGACCAAGTGCTAAGAGTTCTCATCACAGAGAGAAATTTCTTTCCTTTTACGTATCTATATTAGATGGTGGATGTAAACTAAACCTCTGTAATCATTTCACAAAATATGTAAATCAAACCATCAGGCCATACACCTTAAACTTACACAGTGCTGTATGTCAATTATTTCTCAATAAAACTTGGGGGAAAATTCAAAATAAAAACAAAGAAAGAAGAGAGAAAAAAAGGATGTAGACCAAATAAGAGTAACAATAAACTACTCAGTAAAATAACAAATCCCAATATAGCAGTAATTGTGTATAATGCAATGAGACAATGAATAGTCAAATATCCTTAACTCTTATTTTAAAAACCTATGTTTATAAGAATTATCTATATAAATCCAGAAATGTTGAAAAGAAAAGGTGAATTAAGAAATAAAATGTAAATATCAATGAAAAGAAAGTAGATATAGCTTTATTAATATCAGATATAGTAAACTATATTCATAAAGGGGACACAATAATGATAAAATATACATTTTGTTAGAAAGATATGACAACCTTAAATTTGTATTCACCTCAAGAATATGACCTAAATATAAAGCAAAAATTGACATAACTAAATAGGAATGGTCAAAAATATTATTTTACAGAAGTTTTAAAAGCATACTTTGTAACTGATAGAACAGGCAGACAAAAATCAGTAAGAACACAAAAGCCTGCAGCAACTTGATTAAGAAATAATCTAATAAACAACATGGAGTATTCAACAACTGCAGGGTACATCCTCTCTTCAAGCATATATGGAGAAGGTGATCAATCATATACTGTCAAAAAGCAAGTCTCAAATTTTTAAGGACTGAAGTCATATAGCATATGTTCTCTGACAATATTGCAGCTGAAATCAGCAACAAAAATACACTCTAAAACCTTTATATATGTGGAAATTTAGAAATATGCCTCTAAATAATCCCTGTGTCCAGGAAGAAATCACAATAAAAATCAGAAAATATTTTGGACTGCATGAAATGAATGAAAATGTCATGTATTAAAGCAGGGGGAGATTTCTTGATTTTAAAATGTTGGACATTGTCTATCGACTTTCTATTATAGAGGAGCTAAATTTAATTCTAAAATCTTCTTATGTTCCCCTCCCCACTCCCAATATAGCCTTTCTTTCTACTCCCATCTTCCCAAATAGTTATAGCATACTTTACTTAAATTAATATTTACTATTTATATTATTTTGGCTAAATATTTTTCACATAATATGAATGAATAGGTGTCACCTTCAAAGCAAACCAGTCTTTACCTGTTATTTCCCCAACTGACTTTCTCATACCTTTACCATCTTCAAACCTCCTGCCAGCCACCAACATCCCCTAACAGTTAAGTAGTTACAAATCTCCACAATCCAGACTGCCAGGGCAGGAGCCTCCCTGATGGCAACACAAGATGAAAAAGAGACGTCTCTGCAGTATTGCAAGATGGTAAGAGCAAAGCTCAGGAATGCACAAATGAAATAGTATTCAAGAAAAATGAAATAAAAAGAAACCAGTGCTCTCAAAGTGGACTGGAATTGCTGTTTCTTTTTGGCTAACTGTCAGAGTGCAGAGTAGAAGAGGCTGGGAGTTGAGCATTCTAAATGATTTTGTAACAGGAGAAAAGTAAAAGTTCAAAACTGTCTTATTTTCTTTATTTTAAATTTGAAGAAATAGAAAAGAAAAAGAAAAAGGGAAGGAAGAAAAGAGAAAAGACAGGAAAGGAAAGGAGGAGAGGGAAGGAGGGAAGCAGCAGTTCCTAGGAGACAAATCCGTTGCTTACGGAATGTTCCCCAGGATGCATGTGAGTAGGTGGCTTTCTTTCTTCTGTGACCCCCTAGGAGACATCCTTTCTCTGCACCAAGTGCAGGGGGTCATATATAAAGAGCAGAAAGAAAGAATCCTGTCTGCCAGAGCAGTTGGGGAGGCAGACAGCCACTGTCTTCATTAAGAACCCTGGAGCAGGATAAACATGTTTTGGGCATCCTGAGATCCTGGTTAGAAGCCAAAATGCATTTTCTAACAGAAGCAATGGAAATCTGTAGCATTATGAAGAACATGGGGTAAATTCATGAAGAAGAGAACACAGATATCATCTATAAAAACAGGAGTTAGGGTTTTATTTTTCTCCTGTTTAAATGTGTAGATTCCTATGGAAGGGCTGAAAAACTGAATGACCATTCACTTTTTTCATTTTTAAACAGGTATTTATAGAACGGGCTCCCTTGATAGCTCAATTGGTAAATAATCCACCTAGAATGCAGGAGAAGGAAATGGCAACCCACTCCAATATTCTTGCCTGGAGAATCCCATGGACAGAGAATCCTAACAGGCTACAGTCCATGGGTTCGCAAGAGTTGAACACAACTTCACAACTAAACCACCACCACCACAACAATTCAGGAGACCCTGCTTCGATTCCTGGGTCAGGAAGATCCTCTGGCAAAGAGATAGGCTACCCACTCCAGTATTCCTGGGCTTCACTTGTGGCTCAGCTGGTAAAGAATCCGCCTGCAATGCAGGAGACCTGGGTTCAATCCTTGGGTTGGGAAGATGCCCTGGAGAAGAGATAGGCCACCCACTCTAGTATTCTGTCCTGAATAATTCCATGGACTGTATAGTCCATGGAGTTGCAAAGAGTTGGACATGACTGAACAACTTTCACTTCCACTACTAAAGACTTAGTGCTGAGCTAAAGCCAGAGTTTTCTCCAAATGAACTTGGTTGGAGTCTAGCAGAGGACACAGATAGAGAAAGGCAACAAAAACAGTGGAATAAGGCGAAATTGGGTGGATTCAGGTGCTACAAGGGTGGGTGGATGGGATGGTTTTGGAGTGACAGTCTACTGAAATAAGGAGCTTTGGCCCTGTAACTATGGGAAAACGCTGTAAGTCCAAGCTTCTAAAAGACCTAACTAGGCTGCAAACTCGACATTGTTACTGTTAAGTCATTCACTTGTGTCTGACTCTTTGAGACCCTCATGGACTATATAGCTCACCAGGCTCTTCTGTCCTTGGAGTGGGTTGCCATTTCCTTCTTCAGGGCATCTTCCCAACCCAGGGATCAAATCCACATCTCCTGCATTGGCGTATGAATGCTTTTCCACTGAACCACCTGGGAAGCCCATAAATTCAACATTGCTTCTATACTACTTGTTAATACAGAGAAATAAGTCAACCATATGCATTTTTGCTAAGATTTCTGATTTTTACCAGTTGTCTTTTCACTCAAACTATTTCTATTTCTTTGCTTCCTACATGGCCATCTGAAAAGGTCCCAGTGCACACATCTGCTTTGCTCTACTTCTGATCCATTATGCAGTGCTGCCTCAAAATATGACTTGGGAATTCAAGAAGAGTTCATGGTGGGAAGGCTGGGAACTGCTTTTTCAAACTTGCTTTCAGAAAACGCCATCCAAAGGGAACTAGCCAAGTCCAGCTTTTGATCAAATTTTAATGATCACACTGATACAAACCACTTTCAGTTCCTGATCTATTTCCCAGGATCTTTCCTACAATTAATCACCAGCTGAATGGATTCTGGGGCTCCAGGCCAAAGTGAAAATGCTCTGAGGCTTGCAAGCGTCTCAGCAGTTTGTGCAGGGACATTACAGAGCATTTTTATTAGCTCTGACTCACCCTGGGCTGTCTCCACAGCCTGAAGTTGGGCTGCCTGTTACCTTTGTTTTCTCCAGTTTCTATGGATACCACCCGAAGGGGCTTTGGAAGCTTCTAGTATAGGCTTCCTCTGTGTTTTGGTACTTCCCTTGAAAACCTGAGGTGGCGTCCATCTGGCTGTTAGTGTTCAGATGACATGGCATTCTTGGGGTCCCCTCCCCCAGGGGGGCACTTGCTCCCTTCAGTGATAGGGAAGGTGACACTGTGGTTATCTGAACACTGTGGCTGCCTCTATTTGAATCTTGGAAAAGACCCTGGTGCTGGGAAAGACTGAGGGCAGGAGGAGAAGGGGTTGACAGAGGATGAGATGATTGGATGGCACCACCGACTCAAAGGACAGGAATTTGAGCAAACTCTGGGAGATAGATGTGCCTGGCATGCTGCAGTCCTTGGGGTCACAGAGAGTCAGACACGACTTAGCGACTGAACAACAAGGAAGCAGGCAGTTAACCGACTTCCCTGTAGGTTGGCTGGACAAGTGAAGTGAAGCAGAAAACTGAGGTAATTTTCTGGGACAGTCTGCCTAGAAATAAATAAAGATAAGCACCCTAGTTTCAACTTTCTGGACCTTTCAGTAAAAGAATTTTAGCGCAAATGATCAGGAGAATTGCCTCCACTTCACGCTGTACGTGTGATGGCTTCAGGCAGTCTACCCTCCCACCCCACCCTCCACCAGGCATATCAACCCTGCAGGCATTTTTATAACAGTGCTCCATGGAAGAAGCACTTCCTGGTTCCCCCATCTTTCGTTATAGCCCAGTAAGGGAGATAATCACTCCTACTTTTTTTCTTTTGCAAGCAATGCTTGTACTTGGTCACAGCTGGAAACTCTAATAAGCAGAGTGGAAGATGTCAGGTCCTAGTCACAGCTGATGGGTGAAACTGCACAATGAATGACTCCTAAAGATGCTCAAGGTTGCTAAGGAACCTGGTAATGTTTATGGATAAGCTAAGTGCTGGTGGGCTGTCCTAAGCAAGACCCAATTCCTCCCTGGGTCTGGGCAGTTCTGGGGGTGGGATAAAGGGCAGGGGGGAGTTTTGTTTTCTTGGCAGCCCATCTGCTGAGGTCATGAACAAGCCCTACTCCAGCCTGCCTGCCCTCCTAGCCTTGTGGGTGGTCTCTCATACATCCAGCTACACATCACAGCCCACTCCCTGCTTATGGCCTCTGCCAGAGTATGTATTAGGAACTCTATCTCCTTGGAAGACTAAACAGTTAGGACTTTATAATTAAAGACTTCATTAGTTTCCTATTGCAAATTTCCATGGCTAATGGGATGGAGGCTTGCATTATTTATGACATCAGAAGGCGTACTGTCAATCAATCTTAGCCATCCTCTTATAGCCAGGTGCCTACCACATCCCCTCTTCCCCACAAGTCTGCAAGCAGAAGAGGAGTAGCCAGAGCCCAAGCTAACAAAAGTGAGTCCCAGGATCTCCATACTGGCTTGCATGAATTCATAATTTGGCTAAAACTAGGCTGGGAAATGTAACAAGTCTAACATCCATTTATCATTAATTGTCGTCTTGTCGGAGTTCATCCCATAAGTAAACAGCGCCTTCCAGCAGATGAGGCTGGACTTTCTCCATGGCTGCTCTTTCAAGATTGTCACAAGGGAGTATTTTAGAAGCTCTTCAGGACAGACGAATGGAGGCCTTTAGAGAGAAGGAGTTGAGTGATGTGCCGAGAGCTGCCAAGGGAACCTGGCAGAATCTAATCTTGAGATGAAAAATAGTTTTCCTAGAAAGAGCCATTCTGTAGCCTCGTTTGAGGAAAAGCTTTACTTCCTCATTTTCTACTGCATGAGAATTAACAATACTAAACAGCTCATATTTGGTACTACCCCATGTTCTAGAATATTCTAAACACCTTAAATGCAATTATTTACTCCTTGTGCAGTAGCTCTTCAATGAAATCTGTTTTCCCCTCTTGGCTGGCAAGTGTTGTAGCTAGAACATGGCTGTCCAGCCTGTGACTACATTTCTCAGCCTCCCTTGAGCCAGGTGGGCTCACATGTCTACGCTTTCACTAATGGACCCTGAGCCAGAGTTAACCACACTCAGCTGGAGCTGCCTTCTCCATGCTCTTCTCCCCTTTCCTGTTGGTTAGTTGATGAGTTGATGCAGATTGTAATGGTCTTAAAATCCACGAGTTGCTATCGGACCTGGTGCCTAAGCCACCCACCAATCCAAGCACCTGCCCTTGATGGTCTCATAGCAGAGAAATAAACCACTTATTCCTTAACAGACCACATTATAAGGATCTTTGTTGGAAAACTTATATTAGAAAGCCTAGCAAACTTTTCAACTACTCTTCAAAGCTTTTTCTTTTAAAATTAACTCCATTTTACTGATGATAATATTACAATTCAAAGAAGTTAGTCATACTGTTAATAGTTAGCAACAGTGGTATTCAAACCCAGGTTTTCTGATAATCTCTAATGATAGGGGTCAGAACAGTGGTTCCTATTGGTAGAGTGGGCTGGCTGGGAGGGTCATGAGGGAAACTGTCAGTCCCTCTTTATTTTGTAGGAGAAAGGTGCTTAGATTAGTAACTACTTTACTATTCAGACAACATTATATCATTATACAAAGCACTTTCACACAATTAGCTCATTTAAATCTCATGAATACCTTGTATATTGTACAGATGATGAGACTGAGGTTTGGACAAGTTAGGTATCTTGAACATAGTTAATAAGAATCAGCTCTTGGCTTCAAACACAGGTCGTTACTCTAAATCCCGTACCTGCTTCATTATATGCATGCTGAAGCAACTCTTTCAGGTGTAACTTACAAAAAGCAACTCATACTAGCCTAAGCAACAGCAAATACCCCTTGCCCCACCATACACCCACTCCTCCCCGTGTCTGTCCATGTAAGTAAGGTAGGCTGGGTGCTGGGCAGTAGAACTGGCCAGAGTAGCAAGACCGTCGTCAGAGTTCTTGTTCTTTCACTGTGTTCACTGTCTTCCTCCACATGACTGAAGGAAAACGAGGCCGAAGGCAGTCCTAAACTACAGATGAGCTCTTGCCTACCGCTTTAATATAAGGTATCAGGAAAACCCCTGATTGGCCCAGCTTGGGTCTGTTGCCTTTTCCATGGACCAATCATTGAGTCCAGGAAGATGGGGCAAGACATTGTGATTGGCAGTCCCACGACAACCACACGGAATGGTAGCAGGACAGGAACAACTGTCTGTAGGAAGTGGAGGAAGGTGGATGCTGAGATCATATATGTTAAGGGATGCTGGACACACAAAGACAGACCTGTTGTACAGTGTCTGCATTACAGAAAGGATTCAGCAGAAATCCGGCAGCAGCATCCTTCATTTTGGGAAACACCGTGTGTGTATATATTATACCTCTTGGTCTTACCGTAGACATCCTCTTTGCATCATGGTCCAAAATGCTGCACTCCATAATGTGCCTGTCCATTCAAAACCCTCTTGAGTACTTAGCCCTTCCCCTCCTTTTTAAATTATTTTTTTAATTTAAGGATAATTGGTTTACAGAATTTTGTTGTTTTCTGGGCAGTTCCCTTTTAAATTAGAGCCCCTTGCATATGTGCTCACAGTCCTGTCCCAGGAAGACAAAAGACCCTGATGTAAGAGAAGAGAGAACAAAGTAATTGCACACAGGTATGGGGATCTCTGCGGCGATGGGGAAGAAGGGTTGTATAAAACCCTTGGTTTTCTGTCTCCAGAGTTTGTTTCATTACTGTCTGAGGATCAAAATTTATTTTCCCCACAGTCCCTTGTGTGAAAGGAAGACTTAAACAAAATGTCAAACCTCCTGTTCTGTCCGCTCCTCAGGTGTGCAGAGGTTTTCAGCTGCTCTCAGCCAAGCACTTGGTTACCCTGTGGGGCCAACTGCAGGACCACAGACATAAGTGTCACCGTGTCCAGGGCCAAGAAAGCAAGCAATCAGAGCTGCCTGGCCTCGCGGAGCCTGTCACCTCTCTAATCTGGCATTTAGACAGACCTTTCTAGCAACGTGTGACCCTAGACTCCAGACATGTCTGTTCCATGCTTTGCATTAAGTTTAAAATTTTATACCAGGGACAATTAAACCCATGGTCAGTCAGTTCAGTCACTCAGTTGTGTCCAACTCTCTGCAATGCCATGGTCTGTGGTATGCAGGCTTCCCTGTCTATCACCAACTCCCGGAACTTATTCAAACTTATGTCCATTGAGTCGGTGATGCCATCCAACCATCTCATCCTCTGTCATCCCCTTCTCCTGCCTTCAATCTTTCCCAGCATCAGGGTCTTTTCCAATGAGTCAGTTTTTTTCATTGGGTGGCCAAAGCACTGGCAGAACACAGATTTTACATTTACTTTGTACACACACACACACACACACACACACACACACACACACACACACAAGCAATATAACCAAAAATATTTCTTGAAAACTACTGAGGGATAAAGATGATGTGGTGTATGTGTATATATGTATATACACCAACATACAATGGAATACTACTCACCCATAAAAAAGTATGAAATAATGCCATTTGGAGCAACATGGATGAACTTAGAGATTATCATACTAAGGAAGGTAAATCAGAAAGAGAAAGACAAATATTGATACCATATGACATTACTTATATGTGGAATCTAAAAAGTGACAAAAATCAACTTACCTACAAGAAAAAACAGACCTACTTACATAAAGAACAGACTTGTGGTTTCCAAGGGGGAAGGTGGCAGGAATTAGCAGATGCAAACTATTATGTGTAGAATGGATATCCAACAAGGTTCTACTGTATTACACAGGGAATTATATTCAATATCTTGTAATGATCTATAATAGAAAGGAATCTGAATATATATATGGATTTGTGTGTTCAGTTGCTTTCAACTCTTTGGACTATAGTTGCGACTATTTGGACTATAGCCCACCAGGATCCTCTGTACTTGGGAATTTTCAGACAAGAATACTGGAATGAGTTGCCATTTCTTTCTCCAGGGGATCTTCCTGATGCAGGGATCAAACTTGTGTCTCCTGCATTGCAGGCAGATTCTTTACATGCTGAGTCACTGGGGAAACCTATATATATATATATATATATGTAGGCTTTGAGATCCAACCAGTCAATCCTAAGGAAATCCATCCTGAATATTCACTAGAAGGACTGATGCTAAAGCTGAAACTCCAATATTTTGGCCACCTGATGCAAAGAACCAACTCATTGGAAAAGACCCTGATGCTGGAAAAGATTGAAAACAGGAGGAGAAGGGGATGACAGAGGATGAGATGGTTGGATGGCATCACCGACATGATGGAAATGAGTTTGAGTAAGCTCTGGGGGTTGGTGATGGACAGGGTAGCCTGGAGTGCTGCCATCCATGGGTCACAAAGAGTTGGACATGACTGAGCGACTGAACCAAGCTGAACTGAAGGCTTTGAATACTTTGTTGTATACCAGAAATTAACACAACACTGTAAATCAACTATACTTCCATACAACAAATAAAAAAAGAAAAATGCCTAATATTTACCCCACCCTGTGCATTGTACTCTGATATATTCTATTCATTCTATTTCATTTTTTAAAAAATTGCTGAATATATTAATTTCATGACAGGTCACAACCTACATATGGTTCAAAGAGTACATAGTCCAAACCTTCTATGCTCTGCCTGATTGTGTCATCAGTTAAAACTATGAACACCTTCCATAGAATGGCTCCAATTCCCTTTGTTTCAGGACTCTGGCCCAGGAGAGCATGAACTGTGCTAGACTGGATGCCAACACGGGTTCTGGGCTCAGACGTCATCATCCGACTCCCGCATGACACATCTCAGAGTTGGAAGGGATGCTTTCTCAGCTGCATAAATTCTCTCCCCAGTGTGTCAGCACAGGTGACCCGGGTGACCCAGCCTCTGCTCCCTGCCTTCAGCAGCCAGGAACTCGCTGCCTGCTGCTGTAGCTGGCTGTCACTGAAAAGACCTTTGGCGTTTCTAATTGACATGACCTAGCTGCTGCCACGTGCACTCCTCCTGGTCCTGCCCTTAGAAGCCAGGTGAGTTCAGTCTCTTTTCTACACCACACGCTAACCCCCTTTTGAAGACAACACCCATTATTGTCCTGAATCCCCCATCACCAGTCCCTTTCATCTATATGGGGTGGGATATCTAGGTCTCTTGCCATCATCTGATCTGTTGTTTCTGGACACATACTTGTTTGCCAACATTCTTCTGGAAGTGTGGCTTCCTGAACAAGGAATTGAGTGCTAGATGAATATAGGCGTGTGTGTGTGTGCGTGTGTGTGTGTGCGTGTGTGTGTGTGTGTGTATGTACAAAATCCTGTTTTAAGAAATCAGGGGACATCCTTGGTGGCCCAGTGGCTAAGACTCTGTGCTCCCAATGCAGGGGGCCTGGGTTTGATCCCTAGTCAGGAAAACAGATCCCCCATGCTGCGACTAAGACCTGGTGCAGCCAAGTTAAAAAAAGAAAGAGAGAGAGAGAGAGAGAAATCAGAGGGTGTGTCAGAGCTTTTGATTCCGATATTGTAAACCTTTGTCCTCCCTGCATGACATTTGGTCAGCCCCGCTCCTTTCTGGTTGATTCCCCCCCCTTTTTTTTAAGAGGGTATTGTTGAATGGGTACCGAGTTCCAGTTTGGGATGATGAACAAATTCTGTAAATGAGTAACGATGATGATTGAAGAACAATGTGAACGTACTTGATGTGACTGAATTGTGCACTTTAAAATGGCCAGAATACACGGGGATGACCCAGAGAGAGGGAACTGGGAGGGATGTGGGAGGGGGGTTCTGGAAGGGGAACACATGTATACCCATGGCAGATTCATGTCAGTGTATGGCAAAACCAGCACGATAATGTAAAGAAAATTAAAATAAATAAATTAATTAATTAATTTAAAAAATAAATAAATAAAATGGCCAGAATGATAACTTTAACATCATGCATATTTGACCACAATTTAAAAACAAAACCGAGAGTTAGACGATCTAAGATTTCTTTGAGCGTTTCTATAGCCTTTACAATCTGATGCCACATTACTTCGACTTCAAAGGCCCCAAGGGCCAGGCTTAGACCTGACCTTTCTTTGGAGAATGGTGGGAAGATGCCAACAGAGGTTCTCAGGCCAGGATGAGGGAGGCTGGTATTCAGCCCCAAGTGCACAACTTCTCACCCACATCATCCTAAAATCGAGTAGTCCAGTGACGTCTAAATACATTCCCTGAGAAATCAGAACACTAATGCTGGCTGGAACCCTGGGCTCAGAGTCCCTGGAGGGCATTAAAGCCCAGCAGTGCTCCCCTGACAGCCTGACCTCTGGGTTATCTGAGGAGTAACTCAGAGAAGACCCAGAGGCCCAGCCCCGAGACATTCCTTCCCTGCTCCCTGGCTCTGGTTTTTAAAACCTTCTCTCCGGCTGTCTACTCCAGGGTGGTGGGAAAGCCATCTAGGGCCTGGATTCCTTTTCTCTGGTTTTGGGAAGCAGCCTCACATCTTCCATTTAAAAGATAGAGGAATCTGAGAAAGACAACCATATGTTGTGTGACCCAAGCGCCCTCGCCTTGGTGTTCCTGCCTCCCCAGGGCTGTGCAGGGATTCCCAGACTCTCTGAGAAGCAGCACCCAGGTCTGAAAGCCATCGCACTACCCCCCACCTCGACTTCATGCAAGGCTTTATACCTCAATCGTAAGATACTTAGGGTCTTTGAAGTGAGAACACCCAGAGACTGAAAACTACATCAAGGATCCAATTTAGGGAGTGTCATCATATTTCATCTCTTCAACAAAGAACTGGAAGCAACTCCATGAAGACAAGACACAGAAGGAGATGGTGCTCATTCCCAGCCGAGGAGACTCGGCCACCCACCAAGGCAGATAAAGCCCAAGGAAAGAGTCAAGACTGAACACGAGGATGACGTTAACCTGGAGGTGGCAGGTTCTGTGGTACGGTTGAAGGTCAAGAGGCATTTTTATACCACCCAGTGGAAGCTGGTGCTCAACACCAGGTTTTTTCAGGGAGACACAGCAGACTGACTTGATGGGCTGTCAGTGAAGCAGACACAGCTGCACAGGTGGAGATGGAGGGTGAAGGTGCAGTTAAGGCATCTACTAAGAAGAAAACTTTGGGCTTCTCTGTGCCTCGGTGGTAAAGAATCCATCTGGTAAGGCAGGAGACACTGGTTCGATCCCCTATCCAGGAGGATCCCACATGTGGTGGAGCAACCAAGCCCATGGACCACAACTATTGAGCTGAACTCCAGAGCCTGGGAGCCACAACTGCTGAAGCTACAGGCCACGACTACCAAAGCCCACGTGCCCCAGTGCCCTGCGCCGCAACAAGGGAAGTCGCTGTAATGAGGAGCCCAAGCACTAGAGAAAAGCTCAAGCAGCAGAAGACCCAGCACAGCCAAAAATAAAAATAATAATAATAAAAGGAACCTGCTACATGACTCCAGAACTTTTTTCCTACAGACCAAGAGTGTGTTCACAACTAGAAAACCACAATCTGTTTCCACCATATCCTGACCATAGAACAATTTCCTCTATTTTGTTTTCCTTTCCCTCTTCTTTTACAGTAAAACACAAACATGCTGCATTTTTTTAAAAAAAACTAAATAGCCAATGGTGTGCTTTGACCAATTTCAAGCAGAGATGGGATGGGGAAAACTTCCTAGTTCTGTGGAAATTCTCCCTTTGCGTTAGTGGCATGCTTCTTCAGCTCTTATCTTTATATTCCAGTAAGTTATTTTGCTGTTGCACTGTTTAACAAAAAACAAAATAAAAATCCTTGCATAGTGTGTTCATTTGTGGAACTTTATCATTTATTGTTGCAAAACCACAGGCAATTTGATAACATTTTTGTTTGTAGTTGTCATATGTAGGACAATCTGTCCTTAAGTGGAGATAATTACTCTAAAAGGAATGCATTCTATATAGTTTTCAAGCCAAGCAACTTGTTTACATCAACTTCTTGCTTAAAGGGAGAAAAAATAAAAGTGAGGGAGATGAAGCCAGAATAAAATGCCCAGGTGGCAGTCTGGGTGTCTATTAATTAAAAAAAAAAAAGTGAAATCGCTCAGTCGTGTCTGACTCTTTGTGACCCCATGGACAGTAGCCTACCAGGACCTGCTGTCCATGGGATTTTCCAGGCAAGAATACTGGAGTGGGCTGCCATTTCCTTCTCCAGGGGATCTTCCCAACCCAGGGAACGAACCCAGGTCTCCTGCATTAAAGGACAATTAAAGAATAAAACTATCTTAAACTCATTAGTGGAGGAGGGAGGGCTAGCATTTCTCCCACTTTCTCCAAACATCAAATGCTTTCCTCCTAACACGAGGCACCATACCAGCCATCCACATCTGGGCTCAAGTGCAGTGCATTCGTCATGGTTTCAAGTTCTGGAGGCAGTCAGACCTGGGTTCAAATCCTGAACCTGATACTTACCAGCTATGTGACTCTTGACAAGCATCTCATGCTTTCTGAGCTTTTGCCATCCCATCTATAAAGTGAGGAGGATAGTATTTCATAGGTGGTTGTGAGAGCTAATGAAATAGTACATATAAAGCACATAGTGAGCAGTGACGACTCAATAAACCTACATCATTATATCCTGTGGTCTTCCCAGTCTGAGAGCTGAGAGAACATCTCTGTTCTCTTCAATGGCCAGAGCTACATGGATTTTCCTCCCCAATGTCTTATTATAGAAAATTTCAAACATATAGAAAAGTTGCAAATTGTACAGTGAACACCCATATACCTATCAGGTAGATCCCACAATTAGCATTTTGCTAGAAATGTGTTACCAAATACATTTTAAAAAATCCTATCTACCCATCAATTCATCTGATTTAAAAAATGCATTTTGAAGTCAGTTTCTGACTTCAGCACTTCTCACACAGTTCTGTGTCTCCTTAATGAACCTTCTCCACAGCAAGGAGCCCAGCTAAGGCTTCCACAGGCCAACCTGAAACACTGCCCTCCATGAAGGTGCCAAATGCACGTGTATGATTGACTTAGATGGAGAAAAGTAAGGCTATTACATCTGCTAGAAATGTAATTGATGTGTGAGTCCAAACAAAATGATCTTTAGTCTTTTAAGCATGTTTTGAACTGCATATCATGACTAGAAAAGTTTATGCCTCACTCAGTCTTTATTTTGTAGAGGAAATGGCCATCAAATATAACACAAGAGAAACTATAAATAAAAATATGGTTCTCTTAACTCTGTGTTGTTAAGGGAGAGCTGGCTGCCTGAGCTACCACAGCCGTCTACTTTGGATTATCAGCATCATAATTCTGGAGGAGAAAACCTTGCTATCCCAGAATCTACTCTGAAGTGTTAACCCAGTCTTGACGTCTACTCCAAGGTCAAAGGCCAGGGAAACAGCATTTCAGTCCAGGGCACACCAAAAGGTTTTCTGGTGCAAGGTTTCTTCCAATGCCCAGACTCATCCTCCAAAAAGAGGGCACTGGTTTCTGATGAACTGTGCGAATGAAGAAAGTCCAGTTCCATCCAGATCTTATCCATTCACTTGCTTCCAATTCATTCACAGGAAATCCAGGTTGAAATGTCTCAAATAAATATCCTTTGATACCGTAAATGCCTTCATTTCGGGGCAAAGGCTCTGCTGACTTGGCTGGTTTACATTTTTTCAGCTTGAGTTGACAAAAAGGAGAAACAGAGCTAATTTTTACCATGCCTTCTCTCTGACCACCATGAGATCAAGAGTTAGCCAGAAGCCAAATAATCACTCTGACAACACAACTGTGTCCTTTGTTGTTCTTGTTGTTTAGCTGTGTCCAACTCTTTGCGACCCCATGGACTATATAGCCCACCAGGCTCCTCTTGTCAATAGGGATTCTCCAGGCAAGAATACTGGAGTGGGTTGCCATTTCCTTCTCCAAGGGATCTTTCCTGACCAGCGGTCAAATCCACGTCTCCTGCTTGGCATGTGGATTTTTTTTTTCTTTTTCTTTCTTTCTTTCTTTTATTTATTTATTTATTTATTTTTACTACTGAGCCACCTGGGAAGCCCAACAGTGTTCTTACCGTGCATGTTTTTCTTTTCTTCCAAAATGAAGGAAAAAACCCCAAACTTATGGTTATGTGACATTTTCATGAGAGGAAAGAGCTTTTGACACCAAGCATATGGGGCCTGGGTGGCACTGGCTGTGCCCTGGAGCTGGGGAAGGTTTTCAGGGAGCAGAGAGAATCAGAGTGACATACTTCAAGTGACATACTTGTGATGATGTGCATATATCAGGAGCTTAATAAATGTAAAATGAGCCTATGTGGGTTTTTAGTGCACAAGTCCGTGAACAAAGGCACTTCTCAAGCCACATGATAGCATTCAAAACGGCCTCTTTGGGGAGACATCTACTTAAATAAAAAGAGCAACTGAGGATCTCACCATTTTTGGAGAAATGTGTTTTGTTCGCTCTCTGCCACAACCTACCTGTTGCATAGGGCCTATGGTTCCACTCAGGAGTTACAGACGTCGTTGGCTATTTTCCAGAGAGACTGGGTCTTGCCCAATGGAGGTACTGCGAGGCGGTCCCTGAAACAGCCAAGAATAAGAGGGCCAGAGGGAGTGTGTCCATCCTGCCTGGACTACGCCAAGGGTCAAGCCTGGAAGAGCTCAAGTCTGGGTCCAGCGCACTTAACATGGCGCCTGGAATGAGTACAAAAAGACCGCTGAGTTGGCTGCCGAAACGGATGGAAAGTGAAAGAAAGGGTAGGAGGTGTTGCGGGAAGGCCAGGGAGATCTCCTGTGCTGTTTGTTCTGGGTCGCCAGGTCGGTTTCCCTAACCAGATGGAATGTCCCAGCTTGTGTTTTATTGCTTGCCTAGTTCCTGCGTGGTGAACCTGTTTGGTTTACGTTAAAGCACAGCACCCAGGCAAACAGCCACCTTCAAAACAAAGTGATTTTGCTTTCTGGAGCTTCCATATCAGGATCAGCGGTTTCACCTATGCTCTGCGGGTCAAAAGGATCTGCCTCTTGAATGTACAAATCAGAGCTACACTGTGTCAGACTTTTTAAACCTATGACCTTTAACCACACTGTTGATTCACAATGTCGAAAAGCCTCAGTCTTCTTTTGGACTGGAAAGTTTAAAGATACTTGGCACCAAGTATCCACATTCAATCTTTCCATCTCAGCTGGAAGAGCTTCATTTTTAACAGTCAGAGTCCTGCTTGACAGACTGCATAAACTATGACCATAAAATAATGAACCATCTTAACAAATGTATCAGAATGTGTAACCCAAATGTGAGGCTTCTCTGGTAGCCCAGTGCTAAAAGCATCTGCCTGCAATACAGGAGACTCATGTTTGATCCCTGGGTTGGGAAGATCCCCTGGAGGAGGAAACAGCAAGGCACCCCAGTATTCTTGCCTGGGATATTCCAGGTGCAACAAGCCTGGCTGCTTACAGTCCATGGGGCCTCAAGAGAGTCAGATACAACTTAGCAACTAAGTAACAACTACGACCCCAATACACGTCTGTATGCGCCAATGAATGCTGGGCTTAAAAGTGACTTGTTAGTCAAACGATGCCAGTATGGCTCAGAACATTTTCAAAATTTCTCTTTCAGAGTAGCCTACAAAACCCCCGCACAAAAGCAGATGGATATCACCTGCCTTGATAGCCACAGGGACGCTCTCCAGATCGAATGCAATTCTCGGCCTTTCACCTTCTTTGCAATTTTCACCTTGCTCCTCTCCCCTCTTTCCCAACATGAATATCTAGGGGATTGCAGAAATGGTTGAAATGGTGCTGCCTGAGAATGGGAGAACATCCAGGAGAAAGACCGTGGGTCTAACAACAGCTTGGCATCTGCGAGACTGGTGGAGTGTGGCTGCTGCCTCCGGTTCTTTGAATATTGACAGGCTATAAGAAACTGGGATGGGTAACTGACCAGGGTGTCCTCAGTCCAACTCATCTCAAGTGAAGACCTCATCTCTCCACTCCCATCAAGTCCGGGAATATTCCTTGACTATAGCCAAGAGTAGCGTCATGCATCTAATACAGATCTGGATTTTGTCAAGGCTTTTTTTATTTTTTGGCAACAGGTCAGAATTGGCTCACCAACACCCTGGTGCTGGTTGCCATCAAATGGCAAGACATTTGTGGCACAGAGGCAAGGTAGAAAAGAACCCATTGTAGTTTGGATTCCTTCAATGGCAGCAGCTGTAAGAGGGCCAATGTTTGGGTTTCCCCACATTGCTGGATTAGTCTGAGCGAGTTCTCGCCATGTGGGAGGAGACAGCACCAAGCCAGAGCCAAGACTAATAGATCCCCTGGGGAGTATACCAAGATTTGGAACCAACCAGAGGACTTGTTTGGTTTGTAGGGAGGATTAAATGAAATATTTTTACAAATATTTTGAAAGTATTAAGTGCTTTCATTGATATGTTATTCACCACTAGGAAAGCAACCTTTCTACCCCTCCAGTTATCATTTATCTGTACCCACCCCATCTCCTCTGCCCTTTGCTCTTCCCCTAGCTTGGTGAGAGACTGTCCCTGTTGTTATCTAAGACTAATTACCTGTTCTCTGCTAGATCTATCCCTCCCTGCTTCCTGAGTACTTGTTTTATCAGTCATGACTCATTTCTTCGCCTCTTCCACCTTTCCTTCCTGCTTCCCCATCATCATTCAAAGGGGCTCTAGGATTTCCCAAAGAGAAAAATCCTCCTTCGTGCCGTTACACTCTTACAGGGACTGGCCTCTCACACCAGTGCCTTTTCTTCACAGGCAGCCTTCAGGAAAGGGCTTCGCCTTCCCTCTAGTTCCTTACATCTCATTCAGACCTGAGCTCAGGGCATGTGGGCTCCTGAATCCATCACCAGCCTAGACCAGGTTTTGTCCCAGTGGCGTGACCACCCCACACCACCAAATCCAGTGGGTACTCTTCTTTCCATCAATTTTCTAAACTCTTTCCCCCCAACTTCTATGGGAACACACCCTCCTATTGTTTCATTTTTCCTCCCTCATGTCCCATTTTTCTTCCTCTGTTCATTCCTCAAAACACTGGGGATCCCTCTTGGGAGTCCTTTAACTCTCAGAGGAAACTGTTTGGCACATGCTTACGTGACGGTCAAGACTCTTTCTTGAGCCCCTCATTTTGGAGCAGTCTTTCTCGTGGACTCCCTTTAAGGTTCTTATCTTTCTGGATATCTGGGGTAATGGGTCAGCCAGGGGCCACCTGCTGCTGGGAAAACACACATCCTAAAGGTTCAGTTTCCATCAGCGATGCTCCAGGCATCAGAATAAACCTCTCTTTGTTTCCTTATCTTTTCTGCCAGTGCCTTTTCTAGGGTTCACCTTGCCTCTCTCTGAAAGGGATAAGACAGAATGAAGACTTGCATCTGGGCTGGTGAAGATTCAGTCTGCTGAATCTAAATCTTAAAACTGCCTCTCGCAGTCCAGGGAGTCTGTGTGGCTGGATTACTTAAGCCCAGGCCACTAGGGCTAGGCCTCCTTTTTTTGTGGTCACAGGCTAAAGCCCTCAAACATTCATTCTGTGGGGGATTCACCTGTTCGGCTAGTCTTCAGGTCCCTACCTGCCCCAGGGTCCGAGAACAGGATTGAAGTGCTGAGGCCCTGGGGGCAGACCTTCTCATGTGCACCCCAATCTGCCCAGCTTGTATCCACAGCCTTTTCTATATGAGCTTGTTCAGGGACATGTGATCCATCCACAGGACTCCAAACCCTGCTTTCGGTTGATGTTGCCAAATCACTGTCTGTAGTCCACATTCACTCACACGGGTGAAAATGTTGCCTGCTGTATCAGCAAACAGACGGTGCTATAGCCCTCAGTCACCCCCAGCTGTGCACCCTTGGGGGATTCAGGATGGAGAAAAGCAGGATACTGGCCTAGATGGTTACACTGCATACCAAAGGAATGATTTCAAAGAGCCCAGACTCTTGCATCTTCCCACATATAGAAAAGCGCTAAATTCATTTCCTTGGGATATTCAGTTTTTCTTTCATTATCAGTAAGTGTTCGATTTTGACTACCCTGGTTTTGGTGTGCTTGTTTGTAAAGCTCTATATATTTAGGCTCCTCCCTCAGCTCTTTGGAGGAGTCCCTCAGAGCTGTCTGAGAGGCTGCCTCTCAGGCTTAAGTTCTCAGAAAGCCTGCCTTCTGTAATTCTCAACTGTTAGGTTGTACATTCTTTTTCTCAGTTGACACCTGACCAACACTACTAAAAGTCAACTCATCAACACCCCCCATCCCCGCCTATCTCTCTCCGCGCCTCAGTCTCCTCCACTTTTGCTGCTCAGCTCTTTCTTTTCCATAAAACCAAGATGTCACCTCATTAAAAACCTTGCCTAGCTCCTAGGATTGGGTTAGCAGCCCTCCTCTGCGTTCATACAGTGCTGTGCACTTTCCCACATGACATGTGTTGTAATCATTTGCTTTCTTTCCCGTTTTCCCACTAGACTGTGTGTTATTTCAAGGCAGGAGTGCTGTCTTGGGTATGAAATTCCAGGAGTAAGTACATTTGTGAAATAGAAAAACTTCCCTGCTGCAAACTGGAATATTATTCTTCCTCAAACACATCATCAACTTTTTGAGTGTTCCCCCCTTGCCCCCCACCCCTGCTTAAATGAGCTCTGTGTCTACTTTCTTGTTTTTTGGTGATTTCTCTAGGCGGATCTCAAAACTTCAGTCACTTTCAGATACCATACACTTCCAATTTAGGATCTTAAAAGCGCTGATATACACTCAAACTTGAGTCTCACTTCCAACTTACCATTTCTTCCCATCCTCTTTGGGCTTCCTTGATAGCTCGGTTGGTAAAGAATCTGCCTGCAATGCAGGAGACCCTGGTTCAATCCCTGGAGAAGGGATAGGCTACCCACTCCAGTATTCTTGGACTTCCTTTGTGGTTCAACTGGTAAAGAACCTGCCTGCAATGCAGAAGATCTGGGTTTGATCCCTGTGTTGGGAAAAGAGGGAAAGTTTATCCACTCTGTTCTGACCTAGGGAATTCCATGGGGTTGCAAAGAACAACTGAGCGACTTTCACTTTCCTTCCCTCTGGCTAGGGTCTGACATGGGGGTAAGACACTGCAGTCAGGAACTTCCCTGGTGGTCCACTGGTTGGGAGTCTGCCTGTCAATACAGGGGACAATGGTTCGATCCTTGGTCTGGGAAGATTCCACATGCCGTTGGGCAGCTGAGCCCATGTGCTGCAACAAGAGAAGCCACCAAATAAGAAGCCCTTGCACCCCAACAAGTGAGTAGTCCCCACTCACCACAACTAGAGAAAGCCTGCATGCGACAGTGAAAACCTTGTGCAGTCAAAAATAATCAATAAAAAATTTAAAAAGACTCTGCAGTGGGGATGGGGGCATGGTTTGTTCCTTCATCCTCTGACCCCCTCCCTCCTGTTTTGGGATGCCCTAGGGCTGAACAGATGAGGGAAAATGAGAGCAAAGGGTCAGAGGTCATCGTGTTTAACATGTGCACTGCATGTGGCTTTTGTGTGAGGGTCTGGAGTCCCTTCATCCTCAGTCCAGCTCTTCCATAGGGCATATTAATGGCACTTCTGAGATACCTTCTCCCACTGCCTCTGTGGGGACATGCCACACTACATTCTCCAGCTGACCTCTCAGTCTCTCTCTGCTCAATCCCCCACCCTGACCTCCCATCCCTGGACGAGCCCTCTAATTACTAAAGCAAGCATGGGATTCCTCTACTCTTAGCCTTTCAAATAGTAAAGATGTATCTTGCTATCCCTACAGCCGTGAAGGTGAGGGGATGACCCTGTCACCCAGTTCCAGCAAGCCTCCTGCTTTTCAGTCTTCACGCCCCAAACACCAGGAGACACATGGCAAGCTCCCCCACGACCCTGAGCACCCTCCCCTCTGGTGGCAGTATTAATACTATGCAGCTTGGTGTGTTTTCACCACTCAACAAGCTTCTATGTAAGGAAGAGGCAAGTCTGTCCCCCTTTCTTACAAAACACCCCTAAACCTGAGGTTCCCTTGACTCCCCACTTTGCTTGATTTCGGTGCCTGGATCCTCTTCCCCATGGGAAGAGAAGAAAAAAGCACAGCTTGCTCCTCTTACCAAGAACTCCTCCTTAGGAACCTCTAGCCTTCTCTTTACAAGTCCTGCGGGGTATCCTCAGCACCTTTTTTAGACGTGAGGATTCTTATCACACACTGACTTCACCTTTGAAGCTCTAGCCAACACCCGAGACAACAGGAAAAGTTCAATTCTGCATCCTGTTTGCTGTTGCCTCTGCTTAAAATATTCCTTTTTCTTCCTTTCTGCCTTCCGCCGCATATCACTGCTCTCACTGACCTTATCTAAAATGTCACAGTAAACAGTAAGGAAATGGGTTTGATTAGAACTTCATCTCTGAACAAAACCCAAAATTACAAAAATGTTATCTATTTTATAAAATATACTTGTGTAATTGTGCACTAATTCTTAGACTAACCAAAAGAATGAGTTGTGTTTCTTGGGCATTAACTGTTTGATAAAATTATATAACGCAGTATGTCTTCCTTCATTTTACATTCAATGACAGTAAGATAAAAAGGAATATTTTTGCAAAAATATTCCAGAGTTTCATCAGTTTCCTAGGGCCTTTCACCCATCTTTGATATTCAAATTATCTTCTTCTGAAGAGTCTATGTCAGTATCCTTGCCAATTTGCCTTCCTCTGTTAATGGGCTCCAGTTCTGCCAGCTCCTTTGTTAGTGGGTTTACCCTCCAACTTCATGAAAGTGCATTTGATCTGCATCTTATTTGGCATTTTTAAGACACTGGAAATCAGCTGGAGGATTACTAAGAGGAGGAGGTGGCTGCACAGGAAGGATGCTGTTTAATCAGGGCTGAGGTATTTGCATGACACCTTTTAAGAGTGGCAGGTAAGTTCATTAGTCACCATTGTGTTATAATGACTACTGTTCCCTATGGCACCTTATAACTATGGAGCAAGACCAAACCCTGGGATAAGCAAGGGCCTCTGCCTGTCCCCATGAATTAGTTGTAACTTAAGTGCTTCTCAGCCAAGATGGGGACAAGGACTTACTGGAGCTGGTAGAGAACTCATAGGAGACAAGGATGTCTGGGTACTACAGTGACTATGCTGAGTCACAGAGCCAGGAAGGGATTGCGAGGTCTGAAAGGGAAGGTGGGAAAGGTACCAAGACCAGTTTGGCCTCCGTGACCTCATGGGAAAGGCTTAGCCCTGAGATGGCACAAGAAACTGGACTCTTCTGCAAGTGAGCTCTTCAGTCCTGTGCCTTCAAGGTGACTACAAGCATCTTTATAAGATGATAGATGACTCAGCAGCATCAAGGGACAGATGGGGGTGTTAAGTCATAATTTGAAAAGTGGCTCTCCTCTAGCCAAACACATTCAGAAACAACCTCTTCCTAAACTTACCACCTCCCATTCAGTACTTGACCTCTTGCGAGGGAGGCTTTGCCAGTCCCGCCAAAGCTTCTGGGTCCCCCATCTGTACTAGCAGAACATCCACCCTAACATCCAGACCTGATGCAAGGCCATTCCCCACTCTTGGTGACACAGAGAGCCACAATCACCAGTCCTTTTTATAAGCACAACCTGAAGTGGTAAGAAAGCAAGGAGAAAGGGAGAACAGGGCTGGGAGAGGGGCACAGTGGGCAGCCTCGAAGATAGCTCCCAGGGATCCTGCCCCTGGTACCACACCCTTGAGTAATCTCCCTTTGAGAATGGACTGAATTTAGTGACTCATGTCTAACACACAGAACACGGCAGAAGTAATGGATGTCACTTCAGATAAAGTAGGTGATAAAAGATTATGGCTTCCATAATGGGTCCTCAGCTCTCTCTTGAATCCTACCACTCTCCTTCCTCAACTCAATCAAGTCTTCATTAAGATGACCACCCCATGAGAAACCTTGGCCAGGGATACCCAGGCAAGATGCACCCAGATTCCTGGCCTTCAGAAATGGGAGGGGATTGCTGACTACGTAGAGCAACAATGTAAGATCTGTGATATGGATGGCAAGGAAGGGGGTGGTGGGATGGACTGGGGGATTAGGACTGGAGTATATATACTCTACTGGGCTTCCCAGGTGGCACTAGTGGTAAAGACCCTGCCTGCCAATGCAGGCGACACAAGAGACGTGGGTTCGATCCCTGGGTCTAGAAGATCCCCTGGAGGAGGGCCTGGCAACCCACCCTAGTATCCATGCATGGAAAATCCCCATGGACAGAGGAGCCTGGCGGGCTATGGTTCATAGGGTGGTGAAGAGCTGGATGCGACTAAAGCAACTTAGCATGCACATATATACTGTGTGTAAAATAGATAACTGTGCAGCACAGGGAACTCTACTCAATGCTCGGGGGTGTCCTAAATGGGAAGGGAATCCAAGGACGAGGGGATATATGTATACACGTGGCCGGGTAACTTTGCTGAACAGCAGAAACAAACACAGCATCGTAAAGCAACTATATTCCAATTTAAAAACATGTAAGAGCTGTGAGTTGAGTCTTTCTGAGGACTATAGCCTGGGAGATAGCCTCTGCAATAGCTCTGAGGAGCTGCTTTGAAGCGGGGGGAAGGTCAATACATCTGTGACTTTGGCTGAGGAGCACATGCAACCAAGACAACATCCCAGGAGAAGATGCTACTAATGAGGAGTTATCTCAGTTAATGATTTCAATGCTTTTCTACGTATGGGAAGATGCAAAAATCCAGGTTCACAAAACACGTTTTCCTGAGACAAATCTGACTTTCTCAGGGACATTTTCCCCCAAAGTACAAAGTACCTCGTCTTGCATTTCTTTGACGGTATATACTGTCAGTCAGCAACTTCAGTGGCTAATGATTTGATCTTTCTATAAGTGGATGATAGGCATCCTTCTTTGTATTAAAATAGTAACTTTTTTTTTCTCCACATGTAATTTTGTGGTAATCTGTTACACAGCAAAAGGTAATCAATATGTGAGGCAGGGGTATTGTGTGTGGGTGGTTTTCTGACTCTTGGTTTAAGTCCAGCTGGGAGAAAAATATGGGACTATCCAACCAATCTTGATGACCGGGAAGACACCTGTGACCTTGGGCCCCAGGGATTTGAGGCTTTATAAGACTGGCTCTCTAGGTCCCATTGCCACATGTCAGGGGACATGCATGAGACCCAAATGGTTCTACTCTCCCTGTCTCTGACTCCTCCCTCCCCTACCTTTACACAGCACTCATCATTCTGTATTGTCATTGTCTTAACGGACTGTAGGCTTCTTGAGGGTGAAGACCATGGCTTATGTACCTTTATTGCCAGCCATGCTAGACATAGTAGGTGTCCATCAAATGTACTTGTGTATTTCAAATACATGTGGGTGTGTGTGTTTTCCAGTAGCATGCAAAATCTTAGTTACCTGACCAGGGATTGAATCTGCATCCTTCTGAAGCACAGAGTCTTAATCACTAGACCTCCAGGGAGATCCCCCAAGTATATGTGTGTGTTAACACTATTCCCTGAGGTTCATGCCATCCTAGTCTGCACTTGGGTGACTGAATTCGGATCTCTATTAACTGCAACCCACACCTTATAAATAAATTTCCCACTCCACTTTCCTTCAGGAAACCATTAGTTCACCACCATTGTGTCTGCACCAAAAAGCCCACCAACTTCCATGCTGTGGAAGGGGAAAAGATGGATGGATAACTAAGGAGCATCAGAAAACATACCACCTGCCCTTTGCAGCTAATCCTTGCCCTTTGTAGGACTTCACAGCACTAGGGGGAAGCTACGTAGCCAGTGTCTGCAGGGAAAGTCATGTGGGGAAAAGCATTTACAACAAAGCTTGAACAAATAAAGGGAGAAAATCTTAGGGAAGGTTTGGAAGATGTAGGAGGAAAAACTGAGTCTGTCCAAATGTGAGACCATAAAAAGCATTTGAAGCCATCAGCTGTTATCTTGGAGGCGATCCCAGGGTAAACAAAGCCTGCCTGAGGAGTCTGGACAATATAATGTTCACCCTGATTTCATGAAGGCGCTGAAGTTCTTTCAGCTGATCCAAACAAAACCCTTTGAAGATAGCCAAGGCTGCAGACACACGCTTCCCTGGAGCAGGCAGGGGGGCGAGGCTGCCATCAGGCTGAGTAAACATGGTCTGCAGGTTGGTGGGAGGGGTGGGGACGGGGGCCGTGCTTTGAAGTCAGGGACTGCAGGGTCATCCTGAAATCAGAAGGTATGTCCTTCGAATTCAACAAACGGAACATTCATTCAGTGAGTCCTGTCTAAACGCCAAGCATGCTCGATAAGCCAAAGATTTTCCGTGAAACAAACCAGACAGGAGACTTCCGCCTGGTGGGGAAGACAGACGTTTACACACAAATAGCAGTAAGTGTGACATTCTCTTTCATAGGAGAGGGGCAAGTCACCAACACAGTTCCAGTGCAGCAGGGCTAGAGGGACACCTTCCCAGGGAAAGATGCCTTTGAGTTTATACCTGAAGGATGAGCTAGTTCAGCAAAGAGCAGAGAGAGGAGGGAGGGAACCATGCCAGGTGACTAGCCCAGATCAACCCTAGAATCATGGGCGTGCTGGCAGGTTGGAAGAGCTGACAGAAGTGCAGAGTCAGATGAAAGGCACTGGGGTTATTCATACTGGAAAAGGAGAGGCTGAAAGTGGAATGAGAGTTTTCAGTTATAATAAGTTGTTTATCCAGAGAGCAATGGCCTCCTCCGCTGAGGCTGGCTTGGAGGAAAGGGGCTTCAGGGCTCCCATCAGAGTAACTCCAGACTCAGGGATGGACCAGCCCCTGCGTGAGGGTCCGAAGGTTTGAAAGCGTGGTCGCCAGGGAGAGACAGGTGTTGTCACCAGAAATCTGCTTCTGTGTGGGGTTGGGTGGGCTATGGCCCTCGAGGGGGTGAGATCACTCCAAGGGATATGCTTTATAAGAAGCCAAGGGCTGCTAAACTGCCTCTGAGAAGGGCGAGCCAGTCACCTGTAGGGCTTTGGTTTTGCCAAGAGGGGTATGCCACTAGGGCCAGACTTGCTGAGTTTGGGCTCATAGGGGATGTGACTGAGCAGCTGCCAGTGACCTTGCCTCTCCAGCTCCCCCCTGCCCCTTCCCCCAGTTCTCCGATCCCAATATTAATATTCCAATATTGAAAGAACATCACTTTGAAGAGGGCCAAATTATTAGCCTTCCCAGGGGGCTCAGAAGTCTCAGTTTGGCTCTGTCCAAAAGAAAGGAAAAGGATTTTGCCTGCCCCTCTCCTCCTTTTTTACCTGCCTCCTCACATGGTTCCAAAGACAGAAGATAAAGCAAGGACCACCTGAAATGCAACACCTAGAAACGGGAGGACTAGCAGCTTCAGCTGAGATGATAGTTCAGGTCCAATGGCTGGCTTTGCCTTGCTCAGCTAGAGCTACTGTTCTACCCCCTCTCTGCCCCCATGGCAGGGCCAGGGAAATTGGAGGGGGTGGGCGGGGGGAGGGAATGGATCAGGCCACTCAAAAAAGAGCCATAGGAACCAATAAATATATGAGAAAGTTCAATCTCCTGGCACTGAAAGAAAGACGAAGCAGTGCACCATTTTAAAGCCTGTCAAACCAGTGAGAATTTTGAAAACATACGGTAGTAAGTACTAGGAAAAGGTCAAGTTCTAGTCACTACTGGTGCTCTGTGTAAAACATTAGTGCAAAGGAAGAGAGGGTAATGGCACCTCTGCTCACTCCATCCTGCCGTCCTGTCTCAAGACCGCCTTTCCTCCTCATCCGGGGTGGACTAACTATACCCTGACTTGGCTCTGCTTGGTGACAGGGTGGCTCTGCAGGGGGGTGGTCAGTGTGATGACTTAATCTAAAAGCCAGCAGCAGCCCCGCAGCCGTCCAGCCCTCCTTCAGCATCAGACCAGACCCTGCCTCCACGGGGAGACACCCCCGACTGCTGTATAAGAAGCAGGGAATTACCTCTCATGAACATCTTTCCGTCCTAGCCTATAAGAGGAGTTGGAAGCATAATTTCCTATGGCTCAGCCACTTAACTTTTGACTTAAGGCAACAATGTTTAATTAACTACAGAAATCAAAGCATTCTCTAACCAGGTCCTGCTGACCAATGCAGAGCTCTCTATATAACAATTTAAACCGAAACATACCATCTGAACCACAGTCATTATTTACATTCCTCTTTTTAAGGCGAGATCCTCATAACACAATATTCCTTATAAGAAAGTCCATGTACACAGGCTAACCTCTGCATTACCTTCTTTCATCCCAAACCCCAAAGAGGAATCATCACAAACAGAACTTCACAGAATATCTGTCTCCAAGCGTTTGTTATGCTTCATCTCAGGGCCCTAAACACAGGAGGAATGGGGGTCTACTGACATTATTGAAAAGACAGTATTCAGGGTTCCCAGTGAGAACCCCTTCCCCTTGCAGCATTCAGCAAGCGGGTGTAGCTGATTGTTAACTAGAGACCAGTTGGTGCCAACTGGTCACAGAACAAGGCAGGACGTTCGTCATGTTCCAGCCTGCACCCTCATCAGAGGTTTCGGCGTGTTTTGAGAGCCCACCTGTCAGTCTCCTCTCCTCCTCTGGGCGCCATGCTGAGGGTTTTGTCTGTGCGCTCACTGGGAAGATGGCCACCAGCCGCAGAGACCTGCGTGGGGGAAGGCAATTTTCCTACGAAATATATGAAAAAACATGAATAAGCTTCATCTCCAGGCTGAGGAATTCCAGCTCCTTTCAAATGTGTTTCATTTTCCAAGCTTCCCATTAGCTTTTTGTCCTCTGACACTCATAGCTCTTGCAGAACTGCCGTACCTGTCTCTTCACAGCCTTCTCTGACCTCCACGCATCCTTTGAGTGTCACTCACCTGAGGCTCCTCAGCCCTAAATAGTCAGAACAGGACTCCCTGCAAATGATCCTTAAAGGCGCAGGACACAGGGAAGGGAAGGAAGCTGGGGACTAGAGGTTACAGAGATACAGAGTAGAGGGGTAGGGGCTTTTAAGAGCAAACTGGATTTCAGTTCCAACTCTACTGGCCCTGGCGCTTTATGCAAAATACTTTCTAAAATGGTAAATCCATTTACCTCTTGATGAGATGTTACTGGGAGCAATTTGGTAGCCATTGTAAAAAATTCAAACGCTGTCTGGCATAGAGCGTGTCCTCAAGGAAGGTTGATTCCTTGCCCTGCCTCGATAATTAGCAAAACATGGCATCCCTGAAAATTACACGACCCAGAACGAGGCCCATCTCACTGAGGGGGTGAGAGAGGGCTGGGAGGCAGAGGGGAGAAATCTCGAGGCATTCGTGACACAGAGTCTCCTGGGAGGGTGACTTTCTGATCCCTGGGACCTCAGATACAATCCTGGAAATAGAGGCTCAGGGAACTTTTTAACTCAAGAACTTCCATGTTGCCTCTTTCCCCCTCCTCTCAGTGTTTATTCTAGACATTTCATCTCTGTCCGTTGCATCTCCTCCAACTTGTTTGTTGACTTTCCTGGCTTCTTCCTCTGGTCGGATCCTCTGTGATTTCCTGACTGTATTGCAGAAGACGTGTATGTTGATTTCTTGTGTTTATACGTTTATCTCGTTTTGAATGCTTCCCTTGCTTTGGGGTCTCCAGGCACATGAGCAAAACAAACTGTGAGCAGAAGAGCGCAGCTGTGATTCTTCTTGGAGGAAATGGCAGGCGGAGAGGAGAGGAGGGTTACCAGGCAGGTGGGGCCTGGGCGCACAGCGAACAAGCGGGCCGCCCTCAGGGAGTTTCCTTGTCTCCAGGCCAATGTTGCCAAAGTCACAGCCCCGGCACTGGTGACCCTGAATCATTCACTACAGAAGTCTTTAACTCTCCAATACTCTTTCCTTCCAGGCCAGGAGCAGTTCCTAGAGCTAATTAAAGAGCAATTGATTTATGTACTGAGTACTTACTGTGTGTATTTGTTAAGAGCATGGTTGTATTTTTATGACAACCCATCACATTAGTTTTCCCCTTACTCCTAGTGCTTAAAAAAATCCCTTTAAATTATTTATTCTAGTAAAGATTTGTGAATTTAAGGAAAAGCACCATGTTAAGACATGTATTTTCAGGTGGCTCAGTGGTAAAGAATCTGCTTGCCAAGCAGGAGATGTAGGTTCGATCACTGTGTCGGGAAGACCTCCTGGAGAAGGGAATGGCAACCCACTCCAGTATTCTTGCCTGGGTAATCCCATGGACAGAGGAGCCTGGCGGGCTACAGTCCATGAGGCCACAAAGATTTGGACACGACTGAGTGACTAAACAGCAGCAGCAGCAGCACCATGCTAAGACACTCAGCAGTGAGAGGGTCTATGGGAGCCACCCAGGTCTGGGTGGGACCGGAAGGTGCCGTGTGTGTCTGCCTGGCTCCAGCTGCCGGGGGAGCCATGTCTCTGTAGGGAAGGAGCATCTTTGGGCCTCGTAACAGAACACTGTGAAGGACCCATCTCCTCCTGGATGTGGAGGCTGCATATTTCCATCACTTGCATGCATTAAATCGAAACCTTTCACTCAAGCCCTGGCTTAAGAACCAGGAAAAACCAGATGCCCTCTTGTGAAGCCCCCCAAACGATGTTTTCATACCAAACCAGCGCTTTCCCTAACAGATCAGGGGCTTCTCTAATCAAATATAAAAATAGTTTATATAGAGCAAACTCACTGCTCTCACGAGTGGAACAAAAACGAGAAGCACAAATTTAAGGTAAAATGAATTCCTTGCAGGCGCGGAGGAGCACTGCCTCTGACCTTGAGCCCCTCCAGTTCCCTTCTGCCTGCCCAGGACCCCATCCTCCTCCTGTCTGCTGGGCCTCCCGCCTGTGCTCCCGGCTGGGTGAGCTTTCTGGGAGTGGGGTCTGATTCAGTGCCCCCACACCACCCTGCTGCCATCAGCTGCCCTCGTCGTGGCCTCCAGTATATACCAGGGTGCAGACGGAATGAGCCCAGCAACAAGAACTACACCATCCTGGCACAGGGGCAATCTAAGCTTTGATTTGATTTATTTAATGTAAATAAAAACACAGTCAGTCCTGTACACCCCGGAGGGGTGGAGCATGTATGTTTATGTTTATTCCCTTTGTTCTGCTCTGCAAGACCCTGGTGTGAATAAGAGGCTGGTGCCTACCTTGTGATTTGATTGATGGCGCGTTAGCCCCTCTGTGTCCAGGCCCTCTGTTGAGACCTGGAGAGGGAGGGAGAGGTGGGAAGTTACCCTCCTTAAGGATAACAGTTCTGAGATCATCTACACTTCGCTAATGGGATTAAAATGGAGATTATTATCAGAAAAATAATAAAGGATATTACATTGTTGCAGGAAGGGGAACCCCTTCCAGGGCCTGAAACTGGGCTCTTTGTCTAACACTCGGAAATGAATTGTCTGAGGAGACACATGCGCTGACAAAGCAAGAGATTTTTATTGGGAAAGGGCACTCGGGTGGAGAACAGTAGGGTAAGGGAACCCAGGAGAACAGCTCTGCCGCGTGGCTTGAAGTCTCAGGTTTTATGGTGATGGGAGTAGTTTCCAGGTGGTCTTTGGCCAATCATTTTAATTTAGAGTCTTTCCTGGTGGTGCATGCATCGCTCAGCCAAGATGGATGCTAGTGAGAGGGATTCTGGGAAGCGGACGGACACGTGGTGTCTCCTTTCGACCTTCCCTGAACTCTTCCGGTTGGTGGTGGCTTATTAGTTCCATATTCCTTATCACGATCTCCTGTCATAAAACAACTCATGCAAATGGATTGGCCAGGGTGCCTGGCCAGGGTGGGCGGTTTCAATCAGTGTGCTTTCCCTAAGCATTAAATATCTTAAGCTCAATGATTGGTACCCTGAGTGAATTAGCTTGGGAATGAAACTGTCTCTTCAGGTTCCTGATGGTCACAGAGCCCTGACATCAGGCCCAGGAGAGCTCTGCTCTCCTCCTCTGCTTTGTGCCATCTGATGAGTGGCGCCCACAGCAACAGGGCAAAGGTGAAAGGCATGTGGCAGATACATTTCTGTCAGTCAAACCTACATGCTGCGGTGATCAGAAAGGGGTGGAGAGAGAGTGGGCAGGCTGGTCTCTCAGTGGCCTGAAAAGGAACCCATCTACCAAAGTGAAAACTCTTCTGCCCTTGGACAAGAAGTAGATTTTAAAGTTTAAGTGGTGACTGAGTCATTTGGAAGTGGGTTCTCCAACCCCAGTCAAGCCTTCAGAGGACTGTTGTTCAGTTGCTCAGTTATGTCCAACTCTTTGCGACCCCACGGACTGCAGCACACCAGACTTCCCTGTCCTTCACCATCTCCTGGAGCTTGCTCAGATTAATGTCCACTGAGTCAGTGATGCCATCCAATCATCTCATCCTTTGTCATCCCCTTCTCCTGTCTTCGATCTTTCCCAGCATCAGAGGAGCTTTTTGCATCAGGTGGCCAAAGTATTGGAGCTTCAGCAGCAATCCTTCCAATGAATATCCTAAAAGGTTGATCTCCTTTAGTATTGACTGGTTTGATCTCCTTGCTGTCAAAGGACTCTCAAGAGTCTTCTCTAGCACCACAATTCAAAAGCATCAATTTTTCAGCACTCAGCCTTCTATATAATCCAACTCTCACATCCACACTTGACTACTGAAAGAAACACAGCTCTGACTATATAGACCTTTGTCAACAAAGTGATATCTCTGGTTTTTAATATGCTGTCCAGATTTGTCCTAGCTTTTCTTCCAAGGAGCAAGTGTCTTTTAATTTCATGGCTACAGTCACCATCTGCAGTGATTTGGGAGCCCAAGAGAATAAAGTCTGTCATTTTTTTTTCACTTTTTCCCCATCTATTTGCCATGGAGTGGTGGGATTGGATGCTATGATCTTGGTTTTCTGAATGCTGAGTTTTGAGCCAGCTTTTTCACTCTCCTCTTTCACCCTTATCAAGAGGTTCTTTACTTCTTCTTTGCTTTCTGCCATTATGGTGGTGTCATCTGCATATCTGAGGTTGTTGATATTCCTCCTGGAAATCTTGATTCCAGCTTGTAATTCATCCAGCCCAGCATTTTGCATGATGTATTCTGAATAGAAGTCAAAGAAGCAGGGGAACAACATACAGCCTTGATGTACTTCTTTCCCAGTTTTGAAGTAGTCTGTTGTTCCATATCTGGTTCTAACTGTTGCTTCTTGACCTCTACATAGGTTTCTCAGGAGACAGGTAAGATGGTCTGCTATTCCCTCTTCAAGAATTTTCCACAGATTATTGTGATCCACTCAGAGGAATGTTGTCCTGAACATTTGCTTGAATATGATTCCATGAGAGACCCTCAGCCAGAACCACCCAGGTAAACCACTCCTAAACTTCTGACTCTCATATAATGTTTAACATAACAAATTTTCATTGTTTTAAGCTGTTAAATTTGGGGGTAATTTAATATACAGCGATAGAAAACTAATATACTCCCTTATTATCACTTTATATTTACTCCTACCCTCTCTTGACCTTCCTCCAATTTTATAGGATATAATAGGATACTGTGTGTTTTTGGAGGCAATGATGGACAGATTTTTCTTCAGCTCTGATATTTTTTGTTTTATTTAATAGTTTTTTTCAGTTAAAATTCACATGACACAAAACAGGCCAACACAGCTTTGATATTGTGGTTAAAAACTATACAGCTTAAAATTTATCATTCGAACCATTTAAAGTACAATTCAGAGGCATTAAGTGCATTCATGATGTTGGACAACCATCACTACTATTCAATTCCAGAACCTTTTCATCTCCCAAACGGAAACCCCATACTCACGGCTGACACATTTTCAAAAATAAATTTAATTTTTTATTCCCTACATCTGGAGTAATCAGGTAGTAAAAAGAAAATTAAATTAAAAAAACCATAGGTAAACCAAATCAGAAAGAAACACCATTAATACTTCCAGTGACAACCCATGAATCTCTTTACATCCCTGTACAGAATAAGAAAACCCAATGTCGTTCTATTATGGATAACATAAGATCTCAAGTAAACGTTTTACCAAAAAATCGGTCTTTAAAATTCCTTTTGAGTCCATCGAGTGCAGAATATCCACACTTTACACAGCAATCAAGGACCGAGGATTGGCAACAGCTGTGGGGAGTATGGCAGGAGTGAACAGGTGTCATGCAGTGATGGCCTCCAACCTTTAGCATTAACAGTACCTCCACCCCTGGTGTTAGAAGGGTCCAGAAGGAACATCTGGGCTCAGTTATTCATAATATCTGCCACAGGCTTGGGAGTGAGAGCTAGAAGCATTTTGGCCAGCTGCATACCAGCCCAGGAGTAGGGTATAGCCTGGTAGCAGGTGTCATTAGTTCTAGCACTGTTTCCTTCCATTCATCGTATTTTAACGCAAACTAGTTGTCACCAGAGGATACTGCTGCTGAACTGAAGGATGGCTGTGCCATGATCTATATCATAGTATTTGGTGATTTTAGCTTCCAGTGTCCTCTGCAGAAGAGAACTGAGGATTATTGGCGGAAGAGTCCCTTCAGCAGGCTGAAGCCATCACAACTTCACTATGGTGTCCTAGACTGCCCAGGTATGTGGACTGTGCTCCTAACCCAGGAGGGCAGCTTGAGAAGAGAAAAGTGATGGTTGGAAGATATTTATATTCAGCCCAAAGCTCAGCTCATTGAATTAGCATCTTCCTTGGTGTGAGACTTTCTCAATTTATTCGTTTGTTCATTCACTCACTCATTTTTTAAAAAGGTGTACTGAGTGCCTTCCATGCAGCAGGGCATTGATCCAGGCATTGGAGATTAGCATTGAAAGAAACAGTGGAGTTAATGCAAAAACAGGGTATGTAGATTTTGGCCACATTTTCCTGAGTTTGACACTCTTTGAAGCTCATCTGGACTGGTTCATGTTAGTTGGACATTGGTGGGGCTGAAAAAGGGCTGGTAGATCAAACTGTGTATCCTCTTCCCCCAACCTCAATACGAGCAGTAAAACTGAGAAAATAAGAGAAACACGGATATGCCTTCTTCTGTGTTATTGAGGTCCAGTATCCCACATACTGGCCATTTCTTTTTTCAAACTGCCTACTACTTGCATCATTAGGACAATATTATCGTTTCCCAAGGTTTCTCCTCACTTCTAGGGAAGAGCAGTGCAACTAAATATATTTTGACACTTAGCCACAATCATGAGAATAAACTCCACCCAACTAGAAAAAAAAAATCTCCAAGCAGACGACAGAGACCCAAGTACTGACATGAATATGCCCATAGAGCTAGACTCACCGTCTCTCTAGGTAGGGCGCTAGCTGCAGGGGCAGGGGCAGGAGGAAGGCAGGCCTCGGTAGAGTCTCAGAGGCCAGTGGTGCTCACAGTGGAGAGGCAAAGCAGCCTTCCCAGGCACAGGCTGCCTGAATCAGAAGAAAGGGCAGAGAAAGAACCACAAAGGGCGTGGGGGTAGCTGGCAGCCCAGACAAGATGAGCAACGGTTGGGAAAAACTGGGGGATAAAAACACATTTCTTAATCATAAAGCCCAAAACTAAGGAATAGGCATATTGCCAGACTCATGTTAATAATGAAACGAGCCTTATGCTCCATGACAGGATGAGTGATGAGGTGAGTGATGAGATGCGTGAGCGAGGGGCAAACCAAGGCGGGTGATTCACAGGGGATGCCTGAACAGGATCTCTCACAGGCAGGGAGAACCCGTGGCCAGCAGAACCATTAACAACTGTCTAACCCTTTCATTTGTTACAAGAAACGTGAGTCACTCCAATAAAACCCGGCTATTGCAGAGGGAAATCTAACATCTGACTTGTGAGGCAAAAAGAACCAGCTGCTCCAGCCTCCAAGACTCAGTAACTTCCTCTTTTAAGTCAAGTTCCCAGCAAGCCCACAGCTCAGGAAAGGGAGGGTGAATCCAGTCACCCTCTCCTCTGGACACATACCAGTGTTCAGATTTTATCAGCACCTCAATTGCACTAGGGGTTGAAATTAGACAACTCGGTGTGGTTAGGAGCAAGAGCAGGGCCAGGGGAACCCAGGCTGGGAGAACAAACAAGACAAGAATCACACAAGTGAAGGCCTGGACTCCAACTTGGAAACTGAGTGGTTTCAAGCTGCCCTCCAGGCTGCCGAAAATCCTACATCCAAGGGCCCCAGGCCCCAGTGGCCTTGGGGTCGCAGCGGGGGTCTTGTGCCGGGAAGTACACGGGCACTGAGTGTTTCTGGTAGAACTGAAGACGGGCAAGGAGTTTCTTGACGATGTGGGGATATTCTCTTGACCGGTCATGCCTTTCTTCGGGGTCCTGGTTAATGTCAAAGAGCCAGAGGGTCTTGGCTGGTGGGTCCGATGAGGGTATCACAGAAACATTATACTGAGATGGTGGGGGAAACCAGTGGCCACAGCCTGGCAAAGAAATACAACAGTTTATTGGAGGAGAAGCATTGTAGGTAGGATCTGTCTTCAAGGAAGGAGTCTAGGGGATAAGGTCGAGCTGGGTTGTGGGTATGGACACATTAAAAAAAACGTGGCCCTTTGGATGCTATGTCTAGATTTGTCTCAGACTCTGACTTCTGGGGCTTCAACTAAATGTGTCTCACTGCTTCACAGTGGGGCTGGGGCTTCCAGGAAAGAGCACGCGTGCGTGTGTGTGTGTGCCTGTGTGCACAAGTGTGTGTGTGTATGTATATCTGTGTGTGTGTGCATGCGTATGTGTGTATATATGTGTGTGTGTGGCAGGGTTATTATTTTTAGTTGTCACAGTGAACTTGGGAGTGGTGCTTGGGGTGGGTACTACTGTCATATAGCAGCCATGGGCCAGGGATGCTAAAATGTCTTACAACGTATGGGACAGTCACAAACAATGAAGGACTGTCTTGCCGCAAACATCAAAAAGGGCCTCATTACAAACACTGCTTAATCGCGTCACAGTCTTAACCATCAAACCACATACCATAAAAATATTTAAAAGATGTCACCTCTAAAGAATGTGCTCAGGGGAAGCAACCCCTTTTCCCCACTATACCCTTGGATGAAGGTGTCTCTTTGAGACACTGTCTTTGCCAGCTAGACGTATCGTGCTTGCCGGCCATGCGTATCTGAAATCCTTATTGTCCACGAAGCCCTGGAGCTGTGTTCCTTCCTCTCACCCTCCCCCCAGCTCTAGCTAGGTCACTTCAGCTGTGTCTGACTCTTTGTGACCCCATGGACTGTAGCCTGCTAGGGTTCTCTGTCCATGGGATTCTCCAGGCAAGAATACTAGAGTGGGTTGCCATGCCCTCCTCCAGGGGATCTTCCCAACCCAGCGACTGAATCTGTGTCTCTTACATCTTCTGCATTGGCAGGCGGGTTCTTTACCACGAGCACCACCGGGGAAGCCTCCTCTCACCCCTCCGCCACCTCAACAGTTAATTTCTAATTTTTAAAAATGTAGGACGGGGATCACACTCCTCCCTCTCACTCAGCAGTCCAGAGATGGTGTTCTGTGACAGGCAGCTATTCTTTGGAAAATCTTCCCAGCGGTAATGGTGGGAGATGCTAAGCCTTCTACCTGGGTAGCCTGTGAGCAGTTTCCAGTTCTGGTGTCTGATGGCAGCATGGATAGACGTGTTGAAGGCTGAATATTCCAGAAGGGAAGAATCATCCTTGGCTGGAGCCATGCTGTTCCGAGGACCTGGGGAGAGGGTTTGGAAGAATTAGATCCCTGTTATTGGAATGTGTCATTATAAATCAACGCTTTATATCCCTCCTGAAGAACAGTAGCTTTTATTCAACACTGGAGCATAAATGTGTATCCTGCTGCAGGAATGAATCTTCTATTAAATATAAACAGAGAGCTCCAGTTACATGAAACATCAGTCATAAACCACCACAACTATAAAGGAAATCCCAACGAGATTAGAACACTAATTCAACCTTAAAACCACTGAGTTCTGCCAATATACAGATGGCCATTTGCAGACCTTTGTATGCAGACAGTATGCAGGGTTGTTTTGGGGGTACCTTTTGTTTTTGCTATTACACGATTGAGTTAAATAAATCTGTGTACACTTGTATACCTATGTAGATAATATGATAGATTGTAAAATGTACATCTTAATGGAGTCTGCCTCAATTTATTCAAGCATGCCATGATAAATCATACATTTATTTTATTAACCACACTTATGAAAACTAAAAATAAGTGAGCAATGCTCAGCTAACTATTCAGATAAGATCATTCTGGTATATATATATACTATTGGTTGATGTCATGTGCTCATGCGTCCTCAGTTGTGTCAGAGTCCTTGTGACCCCATGGACTGTAGCCCATCAGGCTCCTCTCTCCATGGACTTCTCCAGGCAAGAATACTGGAATGGGTTGCCATTTCCTTCTCCAGAGAATCTTCCCAAACCAGGGATGGAACCAGCATCTCCTGTGTCTCTTGCATTGGCAGATGGAGTCTTTATCACTGTGCCACCTATACTGCATCCCATTGATATCATGGATTATATTAATTTATACTCTTGAGGTTTTATATGCATTGATCACCAGGTTGTGGTAGGGGAGGGGGACACTTGATAGTACTTGCTCCCTCTTTCCCTCTTGAGTTTGGAACCAACTGAGGGGTAAGAGGCCAGATGTATGGAGCTAAACATATGGCCTTTGTTACTGATAAAGCTGGTTGAAAAGAACATAGCTTCAGATCTGTGGCAGGGAGGCCATGCTAATAACTGACCCTTGTGTATTGACATATACCCCGGGGACAGGCTGGCTCCAAAATTAGACAGACAAAAGGGTCCAAACTGAGCATGCTCAGTTCCTTCTTTTAGATAACTTCCTCCTGCTCCTGCTTGTGGGGAGGAGCAAATAAGGTTCAGTGAGAGAGACCTGAGTTCTACTCCAGTTGAAGACCCTGGTGGATCCCCAAAGGTAAGGTATGGAGGTCCCCCTTCTCTTACCTATGCATGTTTAAATATCTCACCTTAGCACTTAAGTGTGCAATTATTAGAATTAGTCTGCTTTAAATCCACATTCACCTGTTAGTTTTCAAGTATGGTCACAGCAATTACTTGGGGTGCACCTCCAAAGTTTGCCAAATTCCCCATCCGATGCCTAAGAGCCGCAGTGGGTGCTGCGTCTGTAAAGGCACCCTCGCCACCGTCTGCCCAGTATCACCTTTGTGTGATAAAGGACTGTGAGAGTGCCTCCCCCCTGCCTGAGCCGGACTTCTATCTGTATCGGTTTAAGGCAGGAAGCGCTGCCGCTGGTGGAAAGGCGGAGAGCCCCATCCTTTTGTCAGTCCCGCGCAATGACACTGGAGAGGCGTACTGCAGACTGAACCAATAAACGTCGGTGGTTTCAGACCTTCAGTCTTAACAATCAGCACCAACAAACCATCAGCACCAAAGAGGAAATCTTTTGGGTTTCCTGTTTCTCTGTTTGCTTGTGGCTGTGCGGGCTCCAATACAAATGGATGTTTCTAGCGATCGAGGTGTGTGAGGATGTCTACTTGGCTGTAAATTCCAGGGACAGAGAAGCCTGACGGGTACAGTCCAGGGGTCGCAATGAGTCGGACACGACTGAACACACACACATACCATAGGAAGTACATTCTTAATATACAGACTGTGGTAGAACTGTGAGCCCTCATAATTTACTGCTCACAAGTTTGTATATAAAAACCACATTTTGATAGCAAAGAATGTTAAATAAAATGAGTATGCTTTGTGAACATAAACAATGGAAGGAAATTTAGCTATCTCAGCTATACTTATATTTATATACATTTACTTTTAAAACAAACAGCAACATAAAATACCTAAACAATAAATAAGTCTAAGACTCAATGATGAGTAAATAAGTCTAAGACTAAACGACGAAAGATGCTGTTACCTCAACTTGAGTTTTATTCATTCGGAGAAATTAAACAAAAAGCAAAGTACAAAGAATAATACAATGAACACCCTGCGAGCTGTCACTCAGAATGAATAAATATTAACACCGTGTCATATCTGCTTTTCTCTTTTAATTAGAGAAGGGGTACAATGGAGGGGGACTGTCACTCCATCTTCATTGTACCATTTCTCTCGCCCGTTTCTCTCTTACCCCAGCAGCTGTTGCTACCACTACCTCAGTGCATCTTTTGGCCATTTAAAGATACAGTAACAGACATACGTGTCAAGGAATAATACATGGTAGTTCTAAACATTAGAAACGTACATGTATGTGCTATGGTATACCTATTTTGCAACTTGACTTTTTTATCCACTACCGTGTTTTTTAGAGCTCAGAGATTATGTATATATGTATGTTTATTCCTTTTAATTATTTTCTATTTCACTACAGAAAACAGCACATTTTATTTATGCATTCCCCTTTGATAGGAATTTAGGTTATTTAACTCATTTATTTTTTTTTGCTATTAGTGTTGACCCTTCACAATATGGGTTTGAAATGTATGGGTCCACTTATGCCCAGATTTTTTTTTTTTCCAAGAGTAAATACTGCAATACTACAGGATCTGAGGTTGCTTGAAACCATATCCACCATATTATGTCCCTCTGGCAGTGTATGAGGGTTTCAATTTGTCCATATATTTGGCAACACTTATTGCTGCCTGTCTTTTGTTACAGCCTATTGGGTATGATGTTTTATCTCATCATGGTTTGGATTTGCATCTCCCTGACGGTTAATAAAGCTGAGCATCTTTTCATGTGTTTGTTGGCTCCTTGTATATCCTCTTTTTGGGGAAAAGTATATTCAGATCCTTACATTATTTAGTTGTAAGAGTTTTTTATATATTCCAGACACAAGTTCCTCATCGGGTGCAAATATTTTCTCCCATTCTATGGACTGCCTTTTTCACTTTCTTGACGGTGTTTTCTGAGGCACAAAAGGTTTAAATTTTAATGAATCCCAATTTATCTAATTTCTACTGTATTGCTTATGCTTTGGTGCTTCATCCAAGGTCATGAAAATTTACATCTATATTCTAAGAGTTTATAGTTTAGTACTTCTGTTTAGATCTTTGATTCACTTTGAATTATATTTATATGTGGTGAGAGGTAGGGGTTCAGTTTCATTCTTTGGTGTGTGGATATCCATTGTGTCAGCACCACTTGTTCAAGAGGCTATTATTTCCCTCATTAATGCTTTTGACATTCCTGTTGAAAATCAATTGATTGTAAATGTAAGAGTTTATTCCCAGACTCTTGATTCTATTCCACTTATCTATATGTCTACATTCTTCAGTCAGTATCTTGATTATTATAATTATTTGTAGCAAGTTTGAAATCGGGAAATATGAGTAGTTCAATGTTTTTGTTTTTTTCTCCAAGATTGATTTGGTTATGCTGAGTCTCTTGAATTTTCTTTTTTTATTTGAGGATCAGTTTAATCAATAATCTGCCAAGAGTCAGCTGAGATTTTGCTAGGAAGTGTATTAAACTCATAAATCAACTTTGGGATTATTGCTATCTTAATATATTGTCTTCTAATCCATGAACATGGGTTATCTTTTCATTTATTTAGGTCTTCTTTAAGTGCTTTATAGTTTGCAGAATATAGCTTTTGTACTTATTTTCTTAAATTTACTTCTAAGTATTTCATTCTTTTCAGTGCTATTGCAAATGAACTATTTTCTTAATCTCATGTTTGATTTGTTCATTACTACTGTATAGAAATACAGCTGATTGATATACATTGCTCTTCTATTGTGCAACCTTGTAGAACCTGTTTATTAGTTCCAATAGTGTTTTAATTGACTTCTTGGGATTTTTTAAATACAATCTCATGTCATTTACAAATATGCATACTGTTACTTCTCCCATGTCAATTTGAATATCTTATTTCTTTTTCTTACCCAATTGCCCTGTTAGAATCTCAATTTAATGCCGAAACAAATGGTGAAAGCCAACATCCTTGTCTTATTCCTGATCTTAGGGTAAAATATTCAATCTTTCACCATTCAGTAGGATGTTAGCTATAGGGTTTTTTTTTTTTTTTTGTAGATGCTCTATCAAATTGAGTAAGGTCCCCTTTCATTCACAGTTTGAGTGTTTCTATCCAGAAAAAGTATGACTTTTGCCAAAAGTTCTTTTCTGCATCTGAAATTACTAAATATTTTTCGTCCTCTAGTCTAATGATATGCTATATTACATTAATTGATTTTAGCTGTTAAAGCTATCATTACATTCCTGGGATGAAACCACTTGGTCATGTTGTATAATTCTCTTTATATGTTGCTGAATTCTACTTGCTAGTATTTTGTTGAGGATTTTTGTACCTATATATGTAGAAGCATTGAATTATTAAATTGGTGTCCTCCTTATTAAATTGACAGTGTATTAAATACACTGCTGAAACAAAAAACAAGAAGCAGAGATTTCTTAGAATGTTAATGACTTTCAGAATTTTTCTGACACAGTTGGACTAGATCCAGATTTGAAAAGTAAAAGTGAAAGTGAGTCGCACAGTCCTATCCGACTCTCTGTGACTCCGTGGATTGTAGCCTGCTGGCTCCTCTGTCCACAGAATTCTCCAGGCAAGAGCACTGGGCTGCCACTTCCTCCTCCAGGGGATCTTCCTGACCCAGGGATCAAACCTGGGTCTCCTGCTTTGCAGGCTGATTCTTTACCAATTGATACACTAGAGAAGCCCAGATTCGGAAAATATTTATTTGTTAACAACTAAGTGATAAGAAAGCATTGTGTTCTTAAATTCTATGACATGGAGTGATGAGCAAAGACACATCTAAGAGAAGTTCTGAAGGTAAAAATAAAAAGATTTTTGGTGACTATAGAGTATAAAAGATAAAATTCCAAGGTTTCAAGTTTGGGGATAAAGAAAATATTGACATTGGCAGAATAGAGATTTTAGAGCAGGAAACAGTGGTGATAATATGATCTTAGAGTTAGGAATGCTGACTTTGAAAAATTACTGTGAACTCAAGGGAGAGATATTGACTACATATGGGGCAAAGACGCTGGACCCTGTAAGAGAGACAGAAGGCACTTACTGATTCAAGCACTCTCCAGAATGCCGTGATCACTGAACCCTGGAAATGCATTAGCTGCCTAGAGAGTGAAGCAAGAGGACAGCAGAAGCTCACAGATACAAACCAGTGCCAAAGGAAAACTGTCAGCAAATGAGGCAGGGAAGAAGAAAATAACATGAGGAAGAAAACCAGTTCAACAGGACAACACAGAAGTCAAGAGAGCAGAAGGCTTCAGACCACGATGCAGAAGTGCCAACTATTCCATCCATCAACTTGATGGATGAGAAAAGGGCTTTGGATTTGTTAACCTCTGGGTAGAAATGAGGGAGTTCAGAGAGAAGTGTAAACAAACACATCTTTCTCTTTCCCTTCCGAGCTGAAAGCCACCTCTGAGACGATAAATCATTCTGGTCAGACAGGAATACTCAATTATAAGATGGATTAGTCTTGTGTATTGATTTTGGATGTAAAGAAGGAGATCAGCAGAAAAATTTAGAGCACACGAAGAAAATCACTATCTTGCTTAATATATAGTAAACGGACAGAGCTCCATGTCTGAGCAACCTATGGAAATCTAAAGGAGTTCAAGTTTCTAGAATGAGGTGGACCAACAGGTTCAGTGGAGAAGTGTGTTTTCCAGAGCTAGAGCGGTTCCACGAACCTTGGGAGTTGCTTTTAGATGGGATGGTGGGTTAACGGGTGAGGATCCAGGGTTCTACCTCCATTTCTATCAGCACAGTTTAACCCTTAAAGAAGAATCCAAAATATATATATTTTACAATATATTGCTAAATATATTGTGTTTCTCTATATTTTTGTTTGAAAAAAACAGTCTGTGGCTAAGATAATTTGAAAGACACTAATCATTACAGATGACAGAGTCACCAAACTGAGAAGGGACTGAAGGCTGCCTGGACCACTGGCGATGCTGCCTGGGGTTCACAGAAGGCAACCTTGCTCTCTTGGCTGTACAACCCATCCTCCTGACTCCTGGGAAACAACCATCTCATCTTCTATTGTATTTTTATAAAATATATTTTTTATGACTATGTAATTTATATAAGTTGGAAAACACAAAAATCTATTAACAGGAAAATTAAAATTATCTGTACATTTATTAGCTGCTGTTAACATTTTTGTGTATAACCTTTGAGACTTCTAACCATACGAGACTTAAATAAAATGTTATATTAAGTTATGTTAGTAGCCGACTTGAAAATGAATGGAAATTTCATAGAAAAAGTTTCTGGGACGTCCCTGGCAGTCTAGTGGTTAAGACTTAGCCTTTCAATGCTGGGGGCGCAGGCTCAATCTCTTGTGGGGCAGCTAAGATTCCACATGCCTTGCAACCAAAACACCAAAACAGAAAACAGAAGCAATGTTGTATCAAATTTAATCAATACTTTAAGAATGGTCTACATAAAAAAAACCAAAAATCTTAAAAAAGTAAACAAAGTTTCCATTCCTAGAGAAAACTAGGCAGGTTGCCAGGTGTCCCAACATCAGTACATAGCTGAGAGGGGTTGTCTGGGTCTCTCTCTCTGTAACTTTTGAGTAGAATGGATTAACTGTGGCTGCAGAACAGGGCCTAGGGAAGAGGCAACCCTGTAACACTGGAGGAAAGCAATGCTGGGAATGCTAATAGGACAAAAGGAAGGGGCCTGGTGATGGAAGTGAGTCCATGATATCTCTCTCCCAGAAGATCATGGTACACAGCCGTCCTGAGCACACACTCTGGGAACCAGATTGCTTGGATATCTGCTCCATTGCTCACTGGCTTCGTGACCTTAGGCATCTCCTCATTTGTAAAAACAGCATAATAATAATTTATTTCACAGACCAGTTGTGTGGCCTAGATGTGATGATGCATCAGAAATGTTTATCAGCAGTATGTCTAGCATATAGTAAGTGCACAATAAATGTCATTGTGAAATCTTGGGTGACTTTCTTAACCTCCCTTGGCTCAGTTTACTATCAATGAAATTAGCAGAACAACAGCAAACTGCTTAGCATAGTGTGTGGTCTATTGCCAACACTATCAACATTGAAAGATAATAACAGCTAATACTCAGAAGCATTTACTACTGTAAACCATAAACTGTGGTGGTAAGTGTTCTATGTATATTAAATCATTTAATAAAGGTCACTGAATGCTAGCTACTATCAGTTTAATGTAAGTTTTTTCTTTTATGTACTGTTCTACTCAAAACGTTACAAAGAAGAGGAAAGTAAATTCATTACTATACTCGAAAAAAAAAAAAAAAAACCCAAAAAGTGAAACAAAACTAATCATTTCTCTGGTCTGCATTTGTAGAAAACTTATTTGTTCTCCAATTCATGTTTCAGAATTTGAACAGGACTGGAGAGAAAAGCATTTATGGTGGAGGCATTGATTTGTCATTTTGAGGGTTTATTTTCTTTTCTGCACTGTTGCGTGGCCTGCCATTCATTTCCACTGAATTCTATTTGTTTTTGCTTTGTTTGTTTTATAATTCACAAAGATCAGTTTAAAATTTCACTCTACCTCTAATGACCCATTTTATTCCTCATGCTAGTATGATGCCATCTTTGTACTTTGATGACAATGAATATCTACTTAGCAAACTTAATCACTTGTGCTAATGGGGAAAATCCCAAGCTTTCCCAGATATTTTATTATCAAGCTGTTTTCTAAAATGCAATCTCTTCAGGTATACTTTTAGTGAATAGGTTGGATTTAAGTTTAATGAACAACTTTGTTGTGGTTCAGTCACTAAGTAATATCTAACTCCTCGTGACCCATGGATTGCAGCACACAGGCTTTCCTGTTCTCCACTGTCTCCCAGAATTTGCTCAGACTCGTGTCCATTGAGTCAATGATGCCATCCAGCCATCTCATCCTCTGTCATCCCCTTCTCCTCCTGCCCTCAATCCTTCCCAGCATTAGGGGTTTCTCCAATGAGTTGGCTCTTCGCATCAGGTGGCCCAATACTGGAGCTTCAGCTTCAGCATCCGTCCTTCCAGTGAATATTCAAGGTTGATTTCCTTTAGGTCTGATTGGTTTGATCTCCTTGCAGTTCAAGGGCTCTCAAGAGTCTTGTCCAGCAGCACAATTTGAAAGCATCAATTCTTCAGCATTCAGCCTTCTATATGGTCCAACTCTCACATCCACATGTGACTACTACTGGAAAAACTATAGCTTTGACTACGTGGACCTTTGTCAGCAAAGTGATGGCTCTGCCTTTTAATACACTGTCTAGGTTTGTCATAGCTTTTCTTCCGAGGAGCAAGTGTCTTTTAATTTCATGGCTGTAGTCACAGTCCAAAGTGATTTTGGAATCCAAGAAAATAAAATATGCCACTGTTTCCACTTCTTCCCCTTCTATTTTTCATGAAGTGATGGGACCAGATGCCATGACTTCAGTTTTTGAATGATGAATTTCAAGCCAGATGTTTCACTCTCCTCTTTGACCCTCATCAAGAGGCTCTTCAGTTCTTAACTTTCTGCCACTAGAGCGGTATCATCTGCATTATCTGAGGTTGCTGATACTTCTCCTGATTGAATCTTGGTTCCAGCTTGTGATTCACCCAGCCTGGCATTTCACATGACGTACTCTGCAACAACTACCTTCACCTTTGATGCTTAAAGGTTCTTGAAGTGGCTTGTTCTGTGAGTCAAAGTTGTCTCTTAAAGTTTATTACACTTAAGTTTTATTTACACTAAACATTTGCTTGGTTGATCATTTCTTCAATCCAAGAGAAGTTCAAGGAATCCCGAATTCAAGGTGAAGTTCAAGTCACTAAGGCCTTTATTGGGCTAGTCAGTCTGAGTCCCACCACCGGCTGCCTGCACCTCTGCCCAGATCACAGTGCACTGAGGCTACATGTGGAGGGACACATGGGGTGCACATGTGGATCAAAGCACCAGTCTGCTCACAGTTTTACTTGTCTTGAAAACTGTGGGCTTAGGCCAAGGCTGCCTCCCATCTCACTGCATAGTTAAGATTTACATGTCCAGATGCCAATGTGCTCATTGTTGTTTTGAGCTGATTTTTAAACATCATTCTGGATCTAAAGATAGATGTTTTTCTCTAAAAATAATTCCTGGAAAATACTGGTTGGAACCCCTACACTCTGATCTGACACTTTACTTAATTTTCAGAAATGGGGAGTAGGGGGGCGGGAAGCGCCTAACAGTCATAGAGACGGCCCTCCTGGCTCGGAAACTGGGAGGGACAGAGCTTTCAGAAATGCAGCAGCATTCCCCCTGCCATTACTCTCTAGTTCTGAAAAGGAACTTGGAGAAACCACCGTGCATTTCAGTGGCCTTTAGAATAATCTCTTTCTATTATCTTGTTAAATCATTTAACCACTCTGACTTCCTGTTTCCAAGTATGTCAAATGAGGATAAAAATAATGCCTACCTCACAGGATGACTATGAGGGTGAATTGAGATCCTATTGGCGGTAAGTGTAAGCACAAAAGTCCCAGTTACATGTTTCTTAGACTCCCACAGCACTTGCCACAAGGCTGGGCACACAGACAAAACGGACTGACCGACTCAAAGAAAGCATTTCAGTTCAAGTCAAACCTGCGGCCTTCCATAGATAGCCGTCAAAAATCAAGGTGTGATCAATTACCCGACTCTGTAATGACTGAGAGATCTAAATCAGCTGGAACAAGGTATTATTAGACAAGTATAAAGAAGGGGGCTGGGGCTACTCTGGTGACCTACCCTGGTAAAGAATCCTCCTGGAATGTGGGAGACCTGGGTTTGATCCCTGGGTTGGGAAGATCCCCTGGAGGAGGGCATGGCAACCCCCTCCAATACTCTTGCCTGGAAACCACCAGGTAAGAGGAGGAGGACAGAGGAGGACCGAGGAGGCTGGTGGGCTACAGTCCACAGGGCTGCAAAGAGCTGGACACAATTGAGTGGCTCAGCACACACAGCAAAGAAAAGGGGAGGGGAAATTGTGAGGTATTAGTCAAAGGGCACAAAATGTCAGTTACGCAAGTTAAGTCCTAGAGATGTATCGCACACCACAGTGTACACACTTAACAACACTGTGTTGTGTACTTACATGTTTGCCAAGAAGGTGGAATCTTATGTCCAGTGTTCTTATCACACACACACGCACACACACACACACATACACACTGACAATAAACAAAGGAGGTGGAAGGAAACATTTGGAGGTGATGGATAATTTATGGCATAGACCGTGGCACTGGTTTGATGGATGTATACTTATTTCAGAACCCAAGAAGTTGTGCACAATAAATCCATACAGCTTTTTGTATATCAATCGTATCCAAATTAAGTGGCTTAAAAGTAAATGAGTATAGGAATGAATGAAGAAAGAGAACAAAAATTATGCTAAAAAAACGTGTGGTGACATCACCTAAATCTTATATGCTAAACTGGAGGTCTAGGCAGAATTGTGAAAATGAGAGTGAGATAAAACAGGAATCCCCAGTTCTGGTCTGTACTGGGGTCACCTGACCCCTGCAGTCATCTTAGCACTGAGCTCTCCTCCCTGAGCCCAGCACAGCCCAGCCTTGGTCTCTTGCCTGGTCCAACCTGCCAACATGGGCTGCCCAGCCTTCGGTGACCGCAGCCATCATCTCCAGCAAGCGGCATCTATTACACCTATTACGGTCTTACCCGGCTCTTCTCTCCAAGCAAATGCTGTAGAGCTGCCCACATACAAAACAGCAAAAAAGGAGAGCTGTCCAGTGTCCACCTGGCTTCAATGTCCATGGATTCCTAGGGTAGGAGGCAGCAGCCCAGAGCATTCTGTCACATGCACCACGTGGGCACAGTGCTAAGGGTGAGGGGGCTGGGCACCTGGGGAGCGTGTCGGCACTGCGGGATGGTGGAGCTGGTTTGTGGGTCTGGGATACGGTGGGTCACATGTCCTTTGCCCTTCGGGGCCACCCCCACCCCTTGGGGCTCACGCAGCCCTGCTGGTACATACCCAGGGAAGGGAAAAATAGGGAGGCCTGACCACCGTGAAAGAGTCCTCATCAGGGGGGCTTCCCTGGCGGTCCAGAGGTCACGAGTCTGCCTTGCAATACAGGCGATGTCAATCTGATCCATGGTCTGGGAGCTAAGATCCCACATGCCACAGGGCGACTCAGCCCATGGGCCAAAACAAAAGATCCTGAATGATGCGACCAAGACCCCTGTAGCAACTAAGACCTGACATAGCCAAATAAATAAATGAGTAAATACTAAAAAGAAATTCCTCACCAAATTCATCCTGTCTCTTACCCCTGGACTTAACCCTGATTGCTGTAAGTCTACTGTTACACTGAAACTACTCATTTAGAATCCTGTCTCTCCCTGGTGAAATTGTTACAACATGAAACACGAGTGTTGGGGAAAGTACGCCAGACATAAAGCTAATCAGAAAAAGGTGAGGAGGAATATTACAGATGTTATTTATTACCTACGAGGGAAAAATCAAAACGCTCATAATTTTTATATATGCAATCCACATGACATATTTCATGTGGATCTAGGTTTATGATTTTTGGTTTACAAAGTCAGTTTCTCTGACACCTACTCATTCAGTCCATATTTGATATTATAAAAGTCCTAGGGAAAAAAGAGTTTGATGTGGCTTGCTCAGCCTAGACACGGTTCAAATGTTAATCATTATTGAATCATGCATAGTAAGTATTCAGAGAATGTGCCTGCATTACAGGGAACTTCAACAGGCGGTTGCTGTCTGACATTAACCTGAAGTGTCAACTGAGCAGTATAAACAAAGCCATAGAAAACCACCATTCAGAGAATCCCTCAACTTGGCTGTCATAGTAAATTAAGCAATTTATATTGCAAATGGGTTGATCAGGATCTGCTACTATGTGGGTTCAAATGGATCCTGAATAAGCATCCTATTTGATACTAATCACTCATTTGCCTATTAAACAAATATTTCTTTGTTGATCACTCTACGTGCTCATTACTAAATCTTCAGCATGAAAAAGAAAAATGGAGTCCAGCAGGTAATAATAAAATACTTTTGTTAAAAAAGCAGAAATCCTAAAATAGTGGGATGAACATCTGCTGATTGAGTGAATAAAATGCACAAAGTATAGGGTGATTCCCAAGGAGATGCCAGCTGCCTGGGAAGATGCTGAAAGGTGGAGCTTCCTCAGCTGGGCCCGAAGGGCAGGACGACGTGACAGAAAAGAAAAAGACAATGTTTCAGGGACAGGGAGCGGCTTGAAATGTTCTTCTCTCTGTGGCATCTTCCTCCTCTTCTATTTCTAAATAAAAAAATGGTTGCAAGGCACGCCCCAGGGTTCCTGGCACAGAGAAACTGCTCCATCATAGCTAGTTATCATTCCTACCTGATGTTATTTTATTTTCCAACTTCTTTTGTTTTTCCTCCTTTCTCTGTTCATCTCTTCAATGTTTTCCTTCCTCAAGCTCAGTGTTTAACATTTCCCTGGGTATGCTAGACTCCACAGTCTCCTCTCTCACCCAGAGGTCCTTCTGTCTGTCCAATTCCTTGTGTCTGTAACCCAGGGACCACATAGCTGGAGCCCAACCTCCTTGCCTCACACGTTGCACTTCTAATCACACTGCAACCCTGTGTTTGGAGGTAGGGAATTTGACATCCATCTCCTGTTTCTGGCCTTGACCATCAAAACAGGTTCAGCTTATTTCTCCCCTCTCTTTGATGGACAACACTTGAAGTACTCCCTCTGGTTCCACCACGTCTCAGCTGCCCCCACGAGCCTCCCTGCCCTTCTTCAGCCCTGCAGCTGGCGTGAGGAGGAGGGCCAGGAGTCTGAGCAAGCCTGTGGGTCTGCCTGCCTGTAAGAGAGCTTGCTTCTCCAGGCGGCTTCCCACTGACTGCCCTACACACCGCCGAGTCCTGGCCTCCCAAGCTGCGTGCCAGATCTCCACCTCTTCATGTTGCAG
>ML661891.1:11540787-11607480 GCA_007570785.1 Antilocapra americana | reverse complement strand
GGGGGCAGCGCGGCCTCCCCTGCTCGCGGGAGCGGGCGGCGCGGAGCGGCCGGGAGCTGGGCGCGGGCCGGTCCCGGGAGCCGCGGGGGCCCTGCCGGGAGCCGGAGGGGGACGCCGGCAGTCGGGGGCGCGCCGGCGCGCAGGCCCGGCGGGCCGTCCTCCCCTCCTCTCCCCCTCCCCTAGGGGCCGGCGGCGGGCAGGCCGCGCGCTCCGCTCCTCCGCTGGCTCCCGGCCCCGCTCCGGGCCCTGGCCGCCTCCTCCGCGCCCCGCGCCAGCCGCTCGCGCTGTGTCTCCATCCTCCCCGCAGGAGGACCTTTAAATAGCGACGTCAGCGCGCTCCTCTGCGCGCCCACGTCACCCGCCGCTCACGTCACCGGGGTGCGGGGGATGATGTCACGCGGCCGGAAGTACTGCTAAATTAGGGACGGAGCAGGGGGAGGAGGACTCGGCGAGCTCCTCGGTGCCCACCTGCTCTCGCGTCTCCTTAAAGGCCAGAGCGCAGGAGACAGCCGAGAGGAGCGGCGGGAGGAGGAGGTTTCCTCGCCGCAAATGTGCCGAACACGAGTGAATCATTCATAGCAACGGTGCCGAAGTGTCAGGCGGGTGATATCCTATCTCCCACTCCCACCCCTGGTGCAGCAGTCTTCCCGGGCTTCTCAAGTCCCCACCAGCGCGGAAATGTGGGAGGAGAGACTGAGCACCGTGGTAGATGTGTTTCCAGCAAGACTTGGGGAAAATAACCTTAATTCTCAAAAGAGTTATCAAATGCCATTCCGGACTTAGTAGTCTTTAAAACTTCTTTCTTTCTTTCTTAGTGGGTACCCCCAAATCACGAAAGAATAGGGAGCGGTGTCGTGAACAATATTAAAATGATAAGAACGCTAGTAATGTAGGGGGCATCAAATGATGCAAACGTTTTCATTGCGAAGCAGCAGTGTTGGCATAGGACAGTGAGTCAGTCTTGACTTCATTCCCTCGTAATTATCGTCACGTACATAGCAAATCCCAGTGTACCTTTTCAGTTCTGATTTATCAAGAATATGAATTTAACCCTATGGAAACTGAAAATACCACCAACTGCTTTTTATTTAAGTATTCGCACAAGTACATTTAGACTATTTTTGTCTTCCTTAGTTATGACCCTGTAACATATAACACAATATCTCTTATAATCTCTTGTTTTCGTTTCCTATATGGCAATGGGCTTCCCAGGAGGTAAAGAACCCGCCTGCCAATGCAGGTTAGGCGTAACCCGGTTCGATCCCTGGGTTGGGAAGATCCCCTGGAGTAGGAAATGGCAACCCACTCCAGTATTCTTGCCTGGAGTATCCCATGGATGGAGGAGCCTGGAGGGCTACAGTCCATGGGGTTGCACAGAGTCGGACACGACTGAGCGACTTAGCACACAGCAGGTGGCAAGGATGAGGAGCCATGCGTCTCTAGGTTTACTGGCTATACGTGTGTTTCTGTCTATAATAGATCATACTATGAACGCTCTTCACATTGCACATGACTACAGAGTTTTTAAAATGTCCCCATTATTTCACAGTTTATTATTAGGTCGACTCAAATAATGAACATTGATTTGATCTGATTTAACATGATAATCATGGCCCAGAAATAGAATCACTGCATAATGCCAAAGGCTATTGCTATTTCAGAGTTAGTCTATAAGTTCGGTGACCATATTTTCCAAACGCATCGCTTAACAACAGATAAAATATTTGGAATCTGAAGTGACCTGGAAAATCCAAGACACAGGATTGTGGTTGTTGGGAGAGCTGTAAGTGGATATCGATGTAGTTTAAATAAAAGAAGCTAAAACGCTATAGAATTTGTACCATATGTATTTTTTAATATTTTTAATATTAAGCTACTCACATGATTTCTAATTAAGGAATAGTGTGTTTTACTTCTTTCTGTATATACATTTTCTTGACCATGTTAGGAACCCAGAACTGAAGGATACTAGCCAAAAGAATTAGGGCCGAGTTGTAGCTAAATCAGGCTTTCTGTTATCTTCACCTTATAAAATCATGATCTTGCTTATAAGCTGAAATATTGAAAGTAGTTTTAATTAAAGTTATAACAAAGGTTGATCAAAAGCAAACATCTGCCTGCAGTTTGTCTAATATACACATTAAGAGTAATAGAAACTTGTATTCATTTATGTTTCAGATAAATGGAACTTAAGTGTATAAAATATTAAAACAATGAAACTATCATTCTTCAAATAATATCATCCCTTGGCCCTTGCAAATTAACATACAAATTATTACTCTCCTTAGCTTTCTCTACAAGCCATTTCCCACCTAAACTAAATCACTTTTGTCTTTTGTGCTCTTTCCACCCATATTAGTTAAAGCTCTCTCTTTACCATTTTCAAACACTTGATTCCATCCTTTTATCATGACTTCCTCTGATTTACAGTCTTTTTTTCCCTCATCTTTACTCAGCTGTCGAAACAGCAGATTAGCTGCCTCATGCTTTTACAGTACTGCCCCTTCATTAATGTTTCTGCATTTCAGAGCTACATAGTCTCTTCTCAACTGCTCTTTTGTCAACTAAAGTTGAGAGCAACTGTTTTTCTGTATAAATCTCACGGTGCTGTGTAATATAATTACTCCTAAAGTTTGTGTGATTATTTTAACCTCTGTACTTAATCCAGAAAATTCTACCAATAGTGGGTCAATTTTTCTTCCTAGTTTATGTGAGATTAGCATATAAGGTAATGTATGTGTTCATGTGTTCAGTGGTGCTCCTTAACTGAGTCATGTCTGACTCTTTGGGACCTCATGGATGGTAATCCACCAGGTTCCTCTGTCCATGGAATTTTCCAGGCAAGAATACTGGAGTGGGTTGCTATTTCCTACTCCAGGGGATCTTCCCAACCCAGGGATCGAACCCACATCTCTTACATCTCCTGCTTTGGCAGGCAGATTCTTCAGCACTGTGCCAGCTGGGAAGCCCTCATGTAAAGGAGTAAATAAACCCTTGTATCATTTTATCCCCGTATGCTGGAAGGTATGCTTCATGGTATCATAAAGTCATGATAAAAGAGTGGAATGAAGTGTTTGAAAATGGTGAAGTGAAAGCTTTAACATAGATGGCAAGAGCACAAAAGAGAAAAGTGATTTAGTTTAGACAGAAAATGGCATAAAAAATAATGATGTCTTTCTTATCCCTTGAAACAATTCCAATACAATTTTGAGAGAAATCTGAGACCCATTCTATATGGCATTCTATCTAAAAGTAAATGTCTTCTCTCCTAAAACTGAGTGATGTAACCCAAATGCTAGCCATGAATTTCCAATCCTGATTGCTTTGTTTTTTAAAGTAGTGAACTTCCTAGAAAGTAATATATTTTCTTTTACCGGAAGAGTCAGAAAGTACTTTAATAGAGTTTCAAATTTTTAACAGTTCCCTTTTCCCACTATGCTCTGAAAATTTGTGGTGAGGTTTATGAATACCCACTGATTTTAGAAGCTGTGGGTGGAGGCATCTGTTTTAGTTACAGAGTTTACTTCCATGCCCTTAATAGGAGATGGTGATATTCAATGGGATGTTCATAGATAGGTCAGGAGATGCGTCTTTCTCAATGAAAGGACATCTAGGAGATACAAAATCCTTCCCTGAAAGAGGGTTGAAACCAAATTTTATTTTTAATTGCTTAACATCAGATAATAGCAACTCCCCTTCCATGTTCTCTCTTTTTTGTTACCAAAATACCACTATTGTTTCAAAGTTATAGGTAGAAATAATAGGTTAAAAGGTATCTCTACATACTATAGAAATCTCTAGATTCTTCATTTATGCTGCATGGTTATGAAGAAACTAAGTAATCAGCAAAGACTAAAAGTAATAATAAGAAAATATTTTTTTATAGTTGTAGGGAAATAGAATTTATCCAGCTGATGCTCTAAAGTTATTCCATCACCTCCGTAACATAACAGGTGCTGTGTGCCAGTAATTTGTCTGAACTGTTTAAAACCACCTTTTACTATCATCAATAAGGTTCTGATAGAAGCAAAATAGTTAAAAGTCTTAAGGAGGGAAAAATCTAAGTGTTTGGTATCTGGAAGGCAATGGCTTGAGGATAATTTTTACTCTTCTGAGCATCAGCACTATTTTGTAAGAGGGTTTGGGAGTGGTGAAGGAAGGAAAATCAGAGAATTATCCTTAGGAAAGTCATGATATTTAAGCCCATGGGAAATGATCTCATAGAACTATCTTCTGCTCTGATTTTTACTGTAAATTCATTATTTTCTAAACATGGTTAAAGAGGTACAACTAAAATACCAGAGAGGTGAAAGAACACACCAGAAAGTTTTTAATTGGTGCTGTTAGAAAAATCGTTGTGCAACAGTTTATGTAAATTGTTAAAATACTCAGAAGAGAAGGGGATATGGTGCCTTTGAAAAACTGATCTGGCTTAACTCTAGGTTGTTTGTTTGGTCAGCTGATGGTTCTAAACAGCAGTCACAGAGCACAAGCTGCGAGATTATGCAGATCTGCAGAGAGCTAGGGTAAAGAACGCTGAGTATAACTTGTGTTCTACCTGTGCAGTTCCTTAGCATGGAATGCTGTGGAACCTATTGCCATGGTAACCAATAATCTTTCTGCTGAATGGAGGAACACGACAACCATGAGGAAAATGTTTTAAATGACCTACCTTATTTTGTGATGTTTTTGGTGCCAACTAGGAGAAAAACACCATCCGTGGTATTTAGGACAGCCAAGCTTAAATGAAGCTGCCTTCTTCTCAAAGAGACAAGACAAAGGAAAAAACTGGGGGCTCTTTCAAAGAGAGATAAGGGTTTGAGGTGGCAGTTGCAAACTCTCCGAAGAAGAACATGATTGGTAAAGACCCTGATGTGGCTAAAGCAGACTGAAGCAATACCTGGAAACTGTTGAAAGTTCTTCCAAGCATAAAAAGTCAGGCATAAGTAAGTTCTCAACATTTGGGAATTTCAGTCAAGATTACTTGTCTCATAAAGGTTACTCGTGGGACTTTTTATTTCTTTTTATCTGGTTCTAAATAGTAATTTCTATAAAAATTAAAATGGAAATGGTAAATATATTTTTAGTCAACACCTATTATTTTAATACTAAATAATATTCTTATCATATACATGATAAATATGTATAATGATATGGATAGATAGCTAGATAAATCTTTATTATATGCCTGTATGACTGAGTCATCGGCAGAAATCTCTTGCCTTTGGAATAAAATCCAAATTCCATGCCTTGGCCTAAGAGACACTGTGATGGACCCCTGCCCACCTCTCTTACATTGGTTGCCCCTCCTCACCCTCTCCCTTGCTGCTCTGTGAGTTGGTGTGTCACCTGCAAGGAACAGAAACTCCACCTAACGGTGACTCAAGCTAACATTGATTTTTACTTGTTTATTTACTTAACAGGGAATCTGAAGTGAGGTGATCCTACAGTTAGCTTGGAAGGTCCAATATGTCATTAGGGTCCAGATTCTTTCCAGCGTTTCACTCTTCTACCTTCATATGTTGTTTTTGATCCTGGCCCTTTGTCTCATGGTTGTCAAAAGATTATACATTTCCAGGCATCATATTCTCACAAAAAGCAGAAAAGGGGAGAATGAGGTAGGAATTTTCTCCTTTATGTCTGCTTTTTCATCAATCAGGGATAAAACTTCTCGAAAGGACCCTAGAAAATTCCCTCTCATGTCTCATTGGCCAGAACTGGGTAATAGGCCCATTCCTAAATCAGTCAGACACTTTGGGACAGAATTTTCATGATTCACTTAGACAAATGGTGGTTCATCCCTTGACTCTTCCCATCATGTCTGAACAAAATTAGAGCTCTCTCAGAAAGGAAGAGGAGGCAATGGCTCTCAGACAAACAAACCATATACTTGCCTGATGGCCCAAAGCCACTCTGGTGTTCCTGCTGCTCTTCAACTATGACAAGCTTGCTCCAAAAGCAGGATCTTTTCCACCTGGAACACATAAGCCTAAGATCTTCATAGTCCTCCTCATCATTCAGGTCTATATTCAAACTGCCTCTCTTGCAAGATACTGCCTAAACTTCCTGGGGAATCTCTCTAGGTCAAGCTTTCAGGAACAAGAGCTGGCAGGAAACAGAACATTCAAATGAGGTGTTTCAAGGCATGCTTAATAAAGTTATTACTTACAAAGGTAGAGCAAGATCTAGGAAAACCAGGGCAGACCAGCCTTCTATGCCTGAAAGGACAAGAAGATGGAGACAGAGAAATTTGTGTGGACAGAAGCTGTGTCCTTGACCTTAAGGGTCACAGCCAGTCTGCAGAGACCCCACAAGGAGAGAGCCCAGGAAATAAATATGTTAACTTCATCAATAACTACCTCTTCCCCATCTGTACCTCATCTTCAACTGGTGCCCCTGTTTCTAAATCTGACATATAGGAAGCAAGAGAGTGCAGGAATCCAGTGATGTAGTCTGTACAGTATCTGTCTACAGCAAAGAGCTGGGAGAAGAGTTCAAGGTGCATCTGGAGGGGCAAACAGAAGGTATCCAGCCCAAATCATCTTCCATTTGTCAGCTTTTAGAATAACAATTATTTTAAAGTTTGGCATATGGAAAAACAAGTACAGTTGACCTTTGAGCAACGAGAAGGTTATGGGCACCAGACCTCCACCCAGTGGAAAATCTGAAAATAACTTTTAACAGTCACCACCCCTGCCCCTCTGTGTAAGTGGACTGTGCATCTCAAAACTGTGTTGTTCAGAAGTCTACTGTACAACCACACACTATCAGCAGGGGTGTAAATTGGTATACCCTTGAAGGCACAAAAATTTTAATATAGCAGGTCTACTTCAAAGAAATTATCCTACAGATGTGCTTTCTCGTGTATTCAAAGAAACACAAAATTTATTGTATTGTTATAAAATTAAAAAAGGAGGGGAAACAACATCTATGTTCATCAAAGGGGACTGGTAAATAAAAGATGGCATAACCATGTAATAAAATACCATGCAACTATTAAAAAGAACGAGATAGATCCAGAATGTTGGTAAGGAAAGATGCTCAATATAAGAAAATTCTGGATGAATACAGTAAACTAAATTGTGCTTTAAGAAGTGGGATTAAGAGTTTGAGAATAAGGGGAATTAAAAAAAACTTTCCCTGGTACTCTTTGTATTGTTTGAATTTTTCCCACTAATACATATTATTTTCATAATATAAAACAGAAAAAAATTATTTTAAAGTATTATTTAAAACACACAAATATGTTAAAACATAACAGGACAGAATAAGATATTGATATACATTTTATTTTCGTATTTCCTTCATATCCTTTTTTGAAAAAGACTGTGTAAGTTAAAAAACATATTTATAGAAAGAGGAAAAATTGAAGTATTTTATTGACAATAGTGATTTCATTAATCCTCTTCATTGATGCAACAATATCTGGATATTCTATTTTAGGAAAGATGCTAATGGGATAGCAAGACATTAAAGGTGGTGAGAACTAAGACAAGGCCACGATGTGAGGTGTGGGGGAAGGCAGATGTTTAATTTGCTGAAGACAAAACCAAGGGGAGACATGATGGCTGACTTCATAGCATGTCTGGCCCAAACAACAGGTGATGGCTGTGTGAATATGTGTTCCATAGGACAGACTTCCCTGGCTGTCCAGTGGTTGGGACTATGGTCTTCCATTTAAGGGGTATGGGTTCAGTCCCTGATCGTGGAACGAGGATCCCACATGCTACAGAGCCTAACCAAAACTATGTTCCATGAGGTAGTGAAAAATCAATGGTAAGATTTATTAAAAGGTAAATGTTGGCTCACTATGAGAAATAGCTTAAAAACAATCAGATTTATATCAATACAATTGGTTGCTCCAAGATTAGTTGGCTTATTCTTCCTCGCCATGTCTATTACAGCATAACCTGGCTATTTGACCAATTGTTGGGATGATGCTTATATTAAATATCCGGTAGGAGTTTGGACATAAGGCTTGTAATTTTTTATTCAAAGATTTTATGACTAGTCAGGTCTGAGCTCACATCAAAGTCATCCTCCACCATTAGCTTCTCTACACCGTCTCCTTCAGAAAACTCCTCCTCTCCTCTGATGTCACTCATTGTCACTGCAAAGCTGTCAGCTCCTCCAGTCCCTTGTCCCTCAGGACAACACAGAAACACAAGGGTCTGAGCCATGAGTGGTGGGAAACGCTATTGCTAAGGAGCTGATTCCAAACTGCAGCTAAGTAGTTTGACAGCCTGCAGTGATATGCTAAGAGGGGTGGTATTATATAATAAAGGATTTTGGCTGACATTTTTATTTCTGGTTTCTAGGAGGTAATCTCTAAATCCTTGGAATTTCCCAAGGCATAGAAGTGTCTTTGATCTTCATGGTGGATATTTTGGAATATACCTGAGTTTTTTGCTAATGTAATGACTTGTGGCAAGAACTTGTCATGCCAGAAAAACCAACCATATAATTAGAGGGCTGCGGCTTTGAGCCAGGTGATATCAGCCCCTATCTCTGGGGAGGAGAGAGGGACTCGAGGTTGATCCAATTATTTGGTCAATGAGTTAATTAATCCTGGCCTTCTTCTTAATAGCTTTCTTCTTTATACTTTGTAGAAGCAATTTAGGGAATGGTTCAGTGTGGACTCTGGGAATATCCTGCCTGGGTTTGAATCACAGCTCTGTTGTTTAGCAGCTTCATGTCCTAGTGATCCACTAGCCTTCCTCCGAGTCCCAAGCTTCACATCCAGATTCTCCTAGGTGTGCATCCACCCTCCCTTTACCTTCCTCACCTAAAGAGCATCACACGGAACTTGATCGTTTTCTTTCCTAAAACAAAGCTGTAATATATGCATGGCAAGGCTCTAATTCATCAGCTTTGTTTTCTCATGAGAAAACTCAATGAGCAAATTAAAACCATGCGGTTTGCCGTGATTGTTTTCCTAGTAAACCAAGACTTCAAGCAAATTACTTAGCCTCTTGATGCCCAAGGTTCTCATTTGTAAAATAAAAGCAGTAAATAATAGTCGCTACTTTATACCATGACTGTGAGGATTAAATGAGTTAATATAAACAAAACCCTTAGAATAGTGCCTGGCATATAGAAAGCACTCAGCAAATATTAGCTATTTTTAATCTCTTTATGTGTCATTTGATTTGCACTTTATTACATATTACATACTATATATTTTATATACTACACATTTACATATATATTATCTCTGTAAACAGAAAAAAATAAAATTAAAACATGCAAAAATTCAAATTTTCTACTGTGTAAAAATCACATTAATGTGTTTTCAATTCGCATCTAGACAAATTGGCCAAATTTTTGCTTAAAGTCATAACATCTCATAGTCACCATAAAGAGAAATAGAATTAACTTTAAAGAAAGTATTTGAAAATTTCAATGGACATCTTAGATGAATATATACATATACAAAATAGATATATGTATATTTAAAATGTACATACATATAACTTTAAATTACTTTAAATTCTTCAGCCACCTTCCAAATAATCCACAATTCGCAATTTGTTCTCATATACATTTAGAGGAAGAACATTAGATGCTTATCATGTTTTATCTGTGGAATTCTGTGGATACTTTTTTCTTTATACCTTTATGTGTGTGTGTGCTAAGTCACTCACATGTGTCCAACTCATTGCAACCCCATGAACTGCAGCCTACCAGGCTCTCCTGTCCAGGGAATTTTCCAGGCAAGAATACTGGAGCATGCTGACATTTCTCCTCCAGGAGATCTTCCTGACCCAGGGATTGAACACATGTCTACTGCATTGGCAGGTGGATTCTTTACCACTAGCACCATCTGGGAAGCCCTTATACCTTTATACATATTCTGAATTCAGTTAACTTATCATACATCACTCTTTATAATCAGAAAAAAATATTATACTTAACTATAAAATTATTTTCATCAGAATCCTCTTTGCACTATATGTAGAAGAAAGCAGAAACAGAAATTACTTGAGACTTCAGTGACATGAGAGATTGCCTTTAAAACACTCTGAAATTATATTTTTATTGGTTTTAAAAAGATTTACAACCTACTCAAAAATGCAACAGAGTGGGCACCGCAAAACAAATTTGTTTGAAAGCACTAGGACCAGGGCATGAATAGTCATGACATTCAGTGGCATGTCCCTTGTTGAAAAATAGTTTTTATAATCTCTAGTGGTGGATACTTTGTTAAAAGGGTAAGCTTCAATGTAGAATAAAATGAAAAGATTTTGAAGACAGAGATTAAAGATATTAAAGATTAAAGATGAGAAAGTATTTTAAACTTCCTTCTACTGTGTTAATACAAATGGCTATCCTATATGGACTTAAAGAATATTAGTGTTCATATACATGGATACTAAGAATATGGACTTTAGACTCAAATAGACTTTGAGTCTTCTTGGCCCTGCCAGATAGCCTGGATAAGTTATTGAATATCTCTGAGTCTCAATTTTGTAGTCTCTAAAATGTGAATAATAATGCCTTAAGAGCTTGCTGTAATAATTAAATGAAGTATAAAACACTGGTACCTTGCGAATGCTTTAGTAAATTCAACTTTTTTTTTTTTTTATGAAAGACAACTGTCAGTTTTTTGCTTCTTTTACTGGCATGAAAATTAATTGCCTTCTTCCTACTCCTTTTATTATCAGCTGCATAAGAGGAACTGTATAAATGGAAAAGCAACATTAGGCTATGTAAGAATTAGAGAAACTGACTTCAAAGTAGTTTCTAAAACGCATTCCTTTCCTTTAAAGCATCCAAAACCTTTGAGAGTTTTACACAGAGGCATACTAGGCCAACTCTGTGATCTTATCAAATGTACAAGGGAAGCAAAAACAGAGAATCTAACATACAAATACAAAATGCTTTCTACTTTGCCCAGTGATCTCCAAATCCTTCTGAACTGCTCCATTGCAGTCTCCTCCATCCTTGAACTGGTCTGCAGCTCCTCACTCACCTGTAGATTTATCACACAGGTGTCTGAGTAAACTCCCAGCATTTAAAGACAGCCTTCTTTTTAGCACAAAGGCTCACGTCAAACTTCAAAGGGTTTTGAAGATCTCAAAATTGACCTCAAAGGTTGCTGCATGAGTTAACTGAGCCCTTAAGAGCACATTGGGCTTCCCAGGGAGCGCTAGTGGTAAAGAATCCGCCTGCCTGGGTAGGAGACACAAGAGACGTTGGTTTGATGCCTGAATCAGGAAGATCCACTGGAGAAGAGAATGGCAACTCACTCCAGTGTTCTTGCCTGGAGAATCCCATGGACAGAGGAGCCTGGAGGGCTACAGTCCATGGGGTCACAAAGAGTCGGACGCGACTGAGTGAGCACACGCACATGGGGTACCTATGACAATTTTTAGCTAAACTTTCACAAAACGTTTTTCGTTAAGGGGAAAAATCTTCATTGTTCTTCTGCACTTCTCATTCAAGAAGGCTTCTCTGAAATGACAGACCATCCCACAGTTTGGAGCCAGAGAGAAAGTGGTCCACCTCTACCCTTCACCCAGTATCTACTTTAGGGTGAACTCTGGGACTGTAGCTCTATGGGCATTCCTCTGGTCCATGCTGCTGCTGCTAAGTCGCTTCAGTCGTGTCCGACTCTGTGCAGTCCCAAAGATGGCAGCCCACCAGGCTCCCCCGTCCCTGGGAGTCTCCAGGCAAGAACACTGGAGTGGGTTGCCATTTCCTTCTCCAATGCATGAAAGTGAAAAGTGAAAGGGAAGTTGCTCAGTCCTGTCAGACTCTTCGTGACCCTATGAACTATAGCTACCAGGCTCCTCCGTCCATGGGATTTTTCCAGGCAAGAACACTGGAGTGGGGTGCCATTGCCTTCTCCACTCTAGTCCATGACAGTTCCTTAACTATCATCATCTCCCTGAGACCTGCCCCTCTAAAAAGGGGGTCAACACTCTTGAGTGTGAAGTGTATAGAATGAGTTTCTTCCTTTTTGCCTACTTATGCAAACTCTTAGGTTTTTCCTATCATTTCTCCCATAGTTATTATATTTTCTCCTTGAAGGAACTTAGGATCATCTATGAAGTTGATATTCTGTCTTCCAGATAGCTTAGACAAATTTCAAGCAGGTTTTCCCCAGCACAGAGACATCTCTGAAACCCTGCAGTTTATGCTTTTCCACCGTAGGACATGTTCACTGATTCATGTACTGTTTACTCATTTTAAACCTGGTCCCTATCCTTATTTTATTTTTAAAGTTGTGCCAATGCAATGTTGACCTCATCAAAATTTCTTCTTAGATAGTAGGAAATGTCTTTGCATTTAAGGATTTGGAGGAAACCTTATGATTATAAATCATACCCACTAGTTTTTCCTTTGGCACAATAGTCTTAACTTCACTCAAGACCTTGTAATATTTCTTTGTGAATTTCCCTTACAAGTTACGGTGCCTTTTCCGCAGTAGATTGTTTATACATTTTTCATTGGGCCTATCGTTTAATTACAGTTTCAACTGGTTTTTCCAGTATGGTGTGATAGCGTCTATAAGTTTCCACAGCTATGCCTGCAATTCTTCATTTAGATGGAATTCAGATAGGCAATCCATCAGTCCTCGGAAAAGTTTGCCATCAGGGCACACAGTTCTGCCAGCAGTTGCACCATGTAACCCTTGATGCTCTCTAAAAGCTGTAAGTAGATCAAGTTCTGTCGATTCATCGCTTTTTGGTGTGTTAACTAGGTCTCGGGCACCTCAGCGTTCATTCATAAGAATAATACCACCTTGTATCTGTGCGGTGCTTTATGCTTTTCAGTTATTTTCAACTTTTCAGTCAGTCCAATGGTGCTAATCTCTGTGAATCCAAAATAAATGACTCTAAAAACTAAAGCCTATTAATAAAAAAAAATTTTAAGAGGGAGTCTTGGGCATGTTTCCTTAGTAAAGATGAAGGAGAAAAAAGAAAACCACTTCATTTACTGTTAGTACTGTCTGCTGCGTTCATTTCCACTCTCAATTAACGAATTTCCCTTATTTTCCACTTTAGTTCTTCTGATTGACTTAAAAAGTTTCTTTTCTTGGTTTAGAGTTCCCTCAACAGTGCTTCTCCAATTCTTGTTGATCATCATCTATAAATAATTATCAACTGATTTTCAAAGAAAGCTACTGTAGAATAGCTTTTATTTATTGGATACGTACTAATGCCAAGCATTGTACTGAACATTTTATATTTTTTTAGTCCACCCACAACAACTCTAACGAGGTGGATATTCACCCCAGCTTTATAGAAGAAGAAATAGAAGTAGGAATTTACTTGTTATTTGCCTACAGTCCAACTGGATTTAAACACAAATCGACCTAATTCCAAACCTTTGCCCTTAACCATTATTCTCTTTTGCCATTTAATTGGAGCGAAATCAAGCATTTCTAGAACTATGGCCAGATTAGAATGTTGACAGTCTCCATTCCAGGCTGGTTCTGCTGCAACCAACTATTTGGTCAAGGGCAGGTGACTTGTGGGAGCCTGTTTCCTTACCTATTAAAAGTGTTCTATCATTCTATCTATGCAAATATTCATTAACCCTATGTGGTCATGGATAGGCACCAAACAAAAGGAAAAAATGGTAAAATGTGACTCTCATAAATTTAAAGAAAACAACTTGATATTATTCATAATAATTCGTCCACCCAGGAGGATCGTGTGTGTTATATTATTTTACTTCACAGCTACCTCCTTAAAAAACCCAGAGGCGCTCGCTAAATGGTACATCCCCCACTTTTGAGTGTAATGGCAGTTATATGGGCAAATGAATTTTATTCATTGCTATGAGTGATGGCTATTTGCACTCATTGCTTGACTTGAAACTGCTATAATTGAAAGTTTGAATGTAACAGAGTGTTTATTCTCTTCTTTAGATTGTATTCAGAGTGATCCAGTGAAGAAAATTAACATCAGGACTTAGTTTTTCCCCAGTTAATTTTTAGATTTCTCAGCTTCCCTTATTCTTTACATAATAACTCAATCTTTTTCCTATTTCCATGTATAATGAGAACTTTCTATGGCGATTATTTAGCATAACTGCCCTCCTAACCACGCCCTCCCAATCTTGCCAGAGTCTTTGCCACACAAATCTCTCTGCCTCCCTCTGCCCTGCCCTGCCCAGCAAATTGAAATTTGCTGACTTTATTTCCATGACTTCTTGTGAGCTGGAACACATAGGAGATTTGAGGGTGAAAAGTGGGGTGTTTTTTCCTGACTCCTGCTGTATTTTTCCCACCTCTTGCTCATCACTCCTCAATCACATTTTCTGCCAGACTGGTCTTTTTTTCCCAGCTCTGCTTCTCACTAGGCTCTGCTAACTCTACTTCCTTTCTTTGCTTCTTCATCCCCAGGGAGAAAATGGCTCGTTCTCTGTAGTTGACTGCAGGTGCCTCACCATACTTTCTTTTCTTATCCTTGCCTGTATATCTTTGTTTTTTTGTTGTTGTTGGTTTGTTTTTAATTTTCAAGTCTTTATTTTTAGGGCATGCCATGTGGGATCTTAGTTCCCTGACCAGTGGTCAAACCTGTACCCCTTGCATTGGGAGCATAGATTCTTAACCACCAGAGAATTCCATCCTTGCCTGTATATCTTTGAGTAGTCTTTTCCTTAAAGTCTCTTTATTTGAACTACCTAGTGTGATTTTATTTTTCCCCTAGGGCCCCAACTGATTCACCATCTCTCACCCAATACTCATTGATTTGGAATTTAAGCACTCCAATCTAAAGATGACATTGACTTCAGTGAATATGTATTGAACATCTCAGTATGCTCAGGATTATATTAAGTGCTATGAGGGGGTACCAGAGTCATTGGTGATATGATTCTTGTCCTTGAGAAGTTTATAATCTAGTTGGAATGTCTATGGGTCAATATATTAAGCAATTAACTTGTAACACAGGACTTTAAATTTTAAATTAGGTAGTTCATAAGACTAGTCTGGAGACACAAGATAAAATTGTCACAGGAAATGCTCACCCTCTTGATATGCCATACTTCTTGTACTTTTTAATTGTCTGCTTTGAAAATATTAAAACAATTTTATTGGAGGATAATTGATTTACAATATTGTGCTGGTTTCTGCTATCACCATGCTATCACATCACCACCAATCAATCTTAGGTATACATACGTCCCCTCCCTCTCGCACCTCCCTCCCAAGTCCCACCCTACCCCACCCCTTCAGACTGTCACAGAGCACTGGGTTGAGCTCCCTGTGTCACACAGCAAGTGGCCCCTGGCTATCTATTTTACACGTGATAATGTACATGTTTCCTTGCTACTCTCAGTTCGTCTCACCCTCTCCTTCCCCTACTGTGTCCACAAGTCTGTTCTCTCTGTCTACATCTCCATTGCTGCCTTGAAAACAGGTTCATCCATACTGTCATTCTAGATTCCATACATGCATTAATGTACAATATTTGTCTTTCTCTTTCTGACTTATTTCACTTTGTACGATAGGCTCTAGGTTCATCCACCTCATTAGGACATTTTATTAGACTGATAAAGGATATTATTGTGAATGAGAAAGTATTAGTGGAATTTTAACTAGCCATGGAACATCCATGTATGATATATCCTGAGTCAGTGAAATGCGTTCGGAGGTACCTGCCGTATAAACACCATGAGGGCCACGAGGTCATTCGTACGTACACAAGAGGAATTTGTTAGTCAAGTAAGAAAATGGTAGGGTATTTGCCACTGATCAGTTTGAAACTGCCCAGTATTCCCATACATTAATTAAGAAATGGATTGGCTGCAGCTGACTCTGAATTTCAGTGGGACGCCTCTGATAGGTCCAGAGGTCTACACTAAAACCCAGCTTTGCCTGAGTTGGTTCAGAGAGAAGGCCCCAGAGGTGGGAGAAGGGGAAAGGTATACGCTGCACTTTGGTGTCTAATATGATTATTGCCATCCAATAAACAGGTTACTATTTTAAGAGCTTGAATGTCAAGAGTACAAACTTGATAGTTCAACCACGGGTTGGGAAGGGAGAGACAGGATGTGCAGATGGGTGTTGAGTTTCTCTGTGTCCAGACATCAGTGGGTTCTCTTATCATAGCAGAAAAGGATTTATCAGAATGTAGGGGCTGGTTTGCAAATTCAGTTAGAATTCGGTTAGGCAAGAGAGGAGAAAGACTTGTAGGAGAGAGGAAAAAAAACATAAGGTTGGATAGAACAGTGGAAATGAGCTAGGTATTATACATGGGACAATAAAAAAAAAAAATCCTGACTTGACAGTCAAGCTTACTTTGAGAAGTAAAAAGTAATGTTGGACAAATGAAATAGGGGCAGATCAACTTCCTACAATTGTGCTGATGAGAACAGAACAGTAGAATTTCTTAGCATTATCAGCAGTGTGATTTTTTAAAAAAATCTTTATTGAAATATAGTTGATTTACAATGTTGTATTAGTTTCTGCTGCACAGTAAAATGATTCAGTTACACACATATCTATTCTTTTTCAGATTCTTTTTCTCATGCAGGTTATTACAGAGTATTGGGTAGAGTCCCCTGTGCTATACCCAGGTATACGATTATCTGTTCTCCCTACGTGTGTACGTGCTCATCCCAGTGGCCATTCTACAGAACCGTGGTTGGTTAGAAATGCTATCGTTTTCAACTATCAGGGCTTGGAGTGGACATGATCTCATAAGATTGCAGACCTGGAAGCCGCTTCTGAGGCCCTGTGCATGTTACAGTAGATGTAGGAAGAGAGGAAGTTCAGAAGTACATTCTCAGCTCTGTTAAGGGCCACATTAATGAGGCCACATACATTGGTAGCTACTCCAACAATAGCCCTTCAAGATTGCTTCCTTTCCTAAAGCTGGAGACAACAGAGCAATGATGTCCCTTCCCTGCAGAGGAGCCTGCTCCCACAAGGAGTGTGGGAAACCAGAAAAGTGCCACCGATAACTGCCAGCCCATCCTGATAGATACTGGATAAAGGAAGGGTCGTAAACATACAGAAGTGATAAGCAGTGGAGAATAGAATTTCCAGGTTTCAGCAACACTGTCTGATTGCTGCTGTGTTCTCCAGACTTTCCTTTTCTCTCTTTACTCTCAGTTCTCCCAATTTCAAATGAGGTACAGTAACACTGAGACTCATCCATCTTTAACAACGGCTGCATAAATGTCTTTTAAATTCTTGGTTCTGGAGTAGCAATTATTGGAGCACTTCGCTAATCAATGCCTGGTGAGTCTAATCTCTGGATATCAGACAAATAAAAATGCCTGAAAACTGGATGGTAAATTAGCAGCACCAGTTATTGAAGTGATACATAAATGTTTTTTTCACATTAAGGTAACAGCATTCCCTGGTGGCTCAAACAGTAAAGAATCTGCCTGCAATGCAGGACACCCGTGTTCCATCCTTGGGGCGGGAAGATCCCCTGGAGGAGGGCATGGCAACCCACTCCAGTATTCTTGCCTGGAGAATCCCATGGACAGAGGAGACTGGTGGGCTACAGTCCATGGGGTTGCAAAGAGTCGGACACGACTGAGCGACTAACACTATGATGTAACATTTATTATAACAGTGGCCTTGATTCCTTGAGTTGGCAGAGCAAAGGACTGACGCTCTATATGACTATTTCAGGCAGTGAAAAATTCCAGGTCTGCGCCATTTCCTCAGATAAATCTGTGCTGCACACAGGTGGTTTGTAAACTGAAGTTATAAAATGCTCAAAAAACCATTATTACTATCATTCAATGAATCATAAAAAATGTATTGGAAGGTCACTCATAGGTCAATATTTTCAAATTTTAGAAAAACGTGCTTATTCCTTGGAACTAAATATACCGAATTACATTTTTGAAATGTTATTTATTACAAGTTTGGTATACTGATAACAATAATCTGAAGGGCCCACCAGAATGAAATACACGCAGGAAAATAAAATTATTTCTCTCTTTGTAATGCCTTAAAATACTGTGTTCTGAATGTTTAAAAGGATATTCACTACGACACTGGTGTGGCAAAACAACCAACCAAACAAAACCAACCTGGAAACAACCCCTGTGTCAATCATTATGGATTTGTTTGAATGAGTTATCGGACATTTGTGTCGTGGAATGCCGAAGAAAAGAATGAAGTAGACTTTGTAAGTATTAACATGGAAAGATATCCAGGAGCTATTAGTAAGAAGCATAATGTGCAAAACAGTGTGTATTGTATGAATGGTATGTTTCAAGAGCTAGATAATCATCAAGGTATTACTGGGGGAAAAGTCTCTGTACAATAATACATGCTAGGAAACAGGAAACCGTCCTGGCAGAATACCTGCGACTCCTCTGTTAATAACGGCTGTCCATATTACAAGAGCTTGACTTCCTACAACAATTTCATAACGTTTGGGCTTCTTTTTATAATAAGCTTATTCTCTTTTCATGAGCATAAACAGTCAAGGCTTTTACAAGTGAAAAAAACACCTGTGCTTCAAATAAAACCTAAATACATTGATGAGCAGGTATGATTGACTTTCAAGCATATATTGAAAGAAATATTGAAGGTTTGAATTGCTAACGCCAAATAGAGTTTAATTCCACTTGTTTAGACCAATTTGGAATTATGGGGCTTTGAAAATAAATGTCTCAAAATATTGATCCCATTGCGCAAAGGTACCAGGCAGTAAGTTCAAAATAAGCTCCAGAGTCTCCATGAATCGAAAACATCTTTTCCTGCTAACATAAGCTGAAACAAAGATGAGTTTTATCTTCTTGGAAGAGTTTTAGGTTTTGTTTGCGACCAATAAATCAAAGGTCCACATGTCTGTTGAATGCATTCTAAGCCCCAGAGAGAAACCAGCACAAATGGCTTGAACATTAGTTGAACAGGATCAGCTGGAACTTGCACAGAAGGAAGCACTGGTAGTGACCAAAGCTAGCTTTGCTGTTTGCCATCAGGAGCAAAGCACTGAGAGTGTGAGCTGCTTGCTAGGGGAGACATTTAAAAGTCACTTCAGAGGTGAAAGATTACATTTCCTTCGTTTGTCCATTCCCACACATGTTCAAATGCCTGGTTGATGGCTGAATATAGAGAAAAACATGACTGTTATTAAAAAGTTTCTGGATATTTAGCAATATGCAAAACAAATCTCATGCAGACACACAAAATAATAAAATCTGTCTGTGAAGCTGGTGTGATTGCACGCCATTACATAATTTTCCCATCATGGTTTTTAAACTGGGCAAGCCACACACTTAAACACAAACATACTTTTGAAAAGCAAGATGATTTCACAAAAATTATGGTTTCCTTTTACACATCAAAGCACGCACATGAGGGAAAAATTTCTTCAAGACTATTTGCAAAAACAATTTGGTTCTAGATTGACTCTTAGAAATCTTCAAAACTAGTTATAAATGTAGTATAAGAGAGGAAATTGCTCTTTCAGTATCCTGTGACTGCTTCAGCTGGTTCAATAGACTTTCATTTTAGGCAAAGATTCACAATATAAAATGTCTTCTGGAATTTGGAAGTTAGGTTCCATAAATTCACTGTCTCCTCTGCATTATCATATGAAAATGTAAATATAGGGGAATTAAATAATATCTCTTTCTAAAAGCATAAAGATTAAAATAGAAAATGAAAGCTCATATCCTCTAGTAAGTATTTACCACAAGTTCCTAGAAGCCTCCTAGGAAATCTGAGATCCAGGATCCATACCGCTTGTAATAAAAAATACTGTAAATACCAATATGTTTATAATTTAAACATATGCAATCACATCTAGTCATCTTAGAATGACATAAATAAGCTTCAAACTTTCATTTAAAATACAGTTACTTAAGAAACCAGTCAATAGATAGCATAAGCTTAAGTTTTGCTTTAATTCAAGCTAAATAAGCAACATTTTTAACTGCTAAAATTACATAAATTGGTGGATGTGAAAAGCTGAAGAAATCGACTGCTAGGTGAGTTACAACATAATACGATAGAGCTATACTGGTTTTCAACTAACTTTAATCAAAGACTATTCAACATAATTACTTTGCTTTTATTCTTACAAAACACAGTGAACTGTTTACATTATGTTGTGTAAATGTATTTGCTTCTACATGTATAATTGAGCTACAACACAGTACTCCTAGGTTCTGGTGTTTATATATATGCAAAACATTTTATACTGTGTACAGTGACATTCACTTCATAGAATTATAATGAGGAATGACAGTGTGTAGAAAACAAAAAAGCAAGGATACATTTGTTGATTTTGAGTTGATTTCATGTAACTCTTAAAAACCTTGAGTCAAAAAGGTTTTAGAGTGAACAGTAAGTAAACATGAACAGCCACATGGTTATTAGCGTTAGAAAAATGGGTTATAAATATGCCATGATGCAAAGAATAAACACAGGTAAGTTACTCTATTTTTTCACACTCAGTATTTGAAATAAGAGAAATCTTATAAGAAAATTATTGTTCATGTAACTCCAGAAATTTCTCTCATATTAAATTTTCCTGATCAGCTAAAAAAAGGCATTTTACATAAAAGAAATCTATTTAAATGTTTTCCTCAAATACAGTTCAATGAACATTTGTTCTTTGTTGACTTGATTACACAAGTGAACACATGAAGAAAAATATAAATCCTGTCCTGCTTAGCAGGGGTCATAAATGAGATACTCAGATAATCACAATGCAAAGTGATGAGTGCCGTTATAAATATATGTATTGTTGTAGAAGTAGCAGGAGAAGTAGTGGGTTTTTAGGGGTGAATAGGAGTACAACATGAAGATAAGGGGAGGAAAATTGTACCTCCTACCACCTGTCTCATTATTTAGTCACAAAATAAAATATATTATAATTCTATAATAATTTTTGAAGGAATGAATAATAAATTAAAATTTTTTAAAGAGTATAAATCACCTTAGCATTAAAATCGATTATTGTAAGTCATTTTGATTCAACAAAAGAGACTTTTAAATCTTCAGATTTGAAAGTCCTATCGAAAAAATTGATCAAAATCAAAAGGCACCTCCTAACTTGTAGACAGGTGGGAGAGGGAGATAAAGGCACAGACTCTGGTGGCAGAGTGCCAAGAGTTGATCTCAGGCTCTGCCTTTTACTTGCTGTGAGAGTAACGTGTGTGTGTGGCAAGTTACTTAACCTCACAGCCCTTCAGTTTGCTAAAACAGGGATGACAATTACTGTAGCTGATGATTGGTTCAAAATCAACCTGCTATTCTATCTAAAGGGCTGAATTTTCCTTGATAAAAGTCCCAGGAGAGAACACCCAGGGCTTTCACCTTGGTCTCTGACCAATGATTCCAAACTTGTTGAGTTGAATCCATTCAGCAGAAAACATGATCAATAAGTCAGCTGGGAAGGGAAGCCACCGCTTCTCTGCTGGCTGTGCAAATGCTGAAGGGCTGTTTTATAAACTCTCTTGGTACCGAAGGGCAAGTTTCCCAATACAGAAAGTAAGCCTGAAGCCACTTAAACTCTCTCTCACACACACACCATATATATATATATATTTTTTCTCCCCCCAGAGAGAAGGAAGATTAACCAAACCATTCTAAAGTCAGCTAATAAAGCACAAGCATATCAAAATCAAACACTGTTGTAAAGAAGCAAAGCTCAGCATTACAATTCTGACAAGCTTACCTAGCAGGTAACAAAAGCAAAACGCCCAGTGAGATTTCCGGGCACTGTGTCCTGCTGCCCAGTCATTGACCTTGGCACATTAATACCGCAGGGCTCAGTGGGACTATCAGACTACATCACTTTCTCCGCACACAATTTAATATGGACCACCAAGGGACTTCCCCAGTGGTCCAATAGTTAAGAATCCGCCTTCCAATGCGGGGGACGAAGTTCGATCCCTGGTTGGAGAACTAAGATCCCACAAGCCACAGGGCAACTAAGTCCACTGGAGGGATTAGTTGAGAAGCCGGTGTCCTGCAGCTACTGAACCTTCATCCTCTAGACTCCTTACTGCACAACAAGAGGAAGAGTAGCCCCTACTCACTGCAACTAGAAGAATTCCACACAGAGCAACGGACACCCAGCACAGCCTATACACATCTGTGTGTGTGTGTGTGTGTGTGTGTGTGTGTGTGTGTGTGTGTGAGATAAATGTGGCAGAGCAGCCGTGAGGCACCAGCAGTCACTTGCAGGCATAGCATAGCACACCGGTAGTTCCTTTCTGCTCCTTGAATCCTACTGTCAGAATGAGAAGAGTAGCTAAGATTAACTGAGCACTTAATATGTGATACTCACTGTGCTAAAACCTTTTCCCATATTGCCTCATTTAATCTTCAGTCCCACATAGTAAACACTACTATTATACCCATTTTACAGAGGAGGAAATTGTGCCAAGGCCATATAATTTTTAAGGGCCCATCATTTTTGGAAGGAGGATGTAGGATGGAGGTTGATCTACATGGTCTTGAGTTCATATCTGGTACAGCTTCTTGGAAACAGAATTCTTGGGCAAAATGACTGCAGTGTATTTTGATTTTCAAACCAACATGTTTGATGATCACATAAAATTAGAACTTAAAGATCACTCAGTCCAGGGCTTTTAGAGATGAGGAAATGAAAACCCTGGGAAGTTAAAAACTATCCCAAAGTCACACGACTTATTAAAGCTTGTACCAAATTAGAAACCAGATCATCTTATCATAGCTCTTCTAGTAAACAAACAACAAGACTGAAAACAGTATGGTGTGGAAGAACCACCTGCCTAGGAATAAGGAGAGCTGGGTTTAGCTGATTCTTCCACTGTGTGACTGTAAACTATTAACTTCTCTGGACCAATTTCTTCAACTATAAACTGATGGCTTTGGCCTAGAATTGTCAATTAAGATAGTCATTAGCTACAGATGTGGCTACTGAACACAAGTTCAAATTAAAATGATCTGTAAGTATAAAGTATCTGCATAATTTCAAAGACTTAGTACTATAAAAATGTAAAATATCTCATTACATCACTTTTATATTAATTACATGTTGAGGTAAATATTTTTAATATTTGGAATTAAATGAGATGTATTACTAAAATTATTTTTGTCTGTTTCTTTTCCTTTTTAAAGTGTAGTTACTAGGAAATTTAAAATTACCTATATGGTTTGCCTTATCTTTCTACTGGGCACACTACAATAGGAGATCTCTCAGGTGGTTTTTAGATCCGGAGTCAGCACGCTTTTTTTGTTTGTGAAAGACCAGATAGTAAACACTTTAGGTTCTGGGGACTATATGGTTTCGTTTGCAACTAAACCACTAGCAGCACTAAAGCAACCACAAGATAATACATATAAGCTTGGCTATGTTTCAATAAAACTTTATACATACATACAAATGGGTAGTCTATACAATCCATACACCAAAGAATGTGGCTGTGTTTCAGTAAAATTGCTGTTATAAAAACAAACAATGGGCCAGATGTGGTCCAGAGATTTGCTGTAGCTTGCCATCCATAGTCTATGAGCAGATTCCGTCTTTTTCCACCCACCATTTCCTGAGAAGCTAGTCTGTATGGGAGATAAAGATCCAGCCTCTGCCTCTGTTCTAGCGGAGAGCCAGGAGCATAAACACAGAAGCCATTGGATACAGTGAGAATAGCACTGTAATCGAGGGGGTTAGAGAAGGCTACTTAGGAGCAACAATTGAGTTAGGGGCCTGAAGAATGAGAAAGGAAGTTTCTGAACTAAAGAAACAAACAGGCATATCTAGGGAGAGGTGAAAATGTAAGGGGAAGTGTGTGTGTGTGTGTGTGTGTGTGTGTATGTCTGTATGGGGGATAAGGAGGGATATTGTGGTGGTTGAGCAAAGTGAGGTGGGAAAGAGACCAGGGGCCAGATGATGAACACTTCTGAGAGCATCCTAAGACACTGTGACAGTACAGATTCCACAGGAATTTTGAGGGCCAAGGCTTCCCACCTTGGGGGCCAGCTCTGGGTGGAGCACCGGCTGTGGAGGGCAGCCAAGCTGGCAGGGGTGGAGACAGAACCACAGAAGCAGCTGCAGAAGTGATGAGTGGACGATCCGCAGGTAATTAGATCAGTGTGTTTTGCATCAGAGAGCTGAGCTCAGTGCTGGCCATCAACAGGGCCGAACAACCTTACCAGGTACTGTTGGCTGGCCTGAGGCTGAACCAGAAATGAAGGGGACAAGAAGGAAAGGAAAGGAAGGAAAGCAGTTGAAAGAAAAAGCGAGTCTCTGTGAAGATAATAAATAGCTAAAGACCTTAGAAGACCCTCCGAGGTGCTGAGGAGAAGGCTGCTAGGGGCTGATAGGTTAGTGCGGAGGTTCTTGACCCAGACTATGCCTTAGAACCTCTTGCGTAACTGGAATTTATATATACATATATATATAAATATACACACACATACATAGCTATGTAATTACACATATCTATCTCTATATATACTCATGCCTGGGCTCCACCTCCAGAGATTCTGATTTAATTGGATCAGGGGCCCATGCATTAGGAGTTTTAAAAAATGATTCCAGTCACAGCCAGGGATAAAGCCACTGGTTTCGCTAACTGGAAGCTGAACTGAGGCCCTGTGACTATTTGGTTGCTAAGAATGATGCTCAAGAGAATCCAGGCAAAGCAAGACTGAGGATTGAAACCTATTTTCATTTGTGGGAAAACAATGTCAGTTACTTACCATCTGTGTGTATGCTCAGTTACGCAGTCATGTCTGACTCTTTGTGACTCTATGGGCTATAGCCTGCCGAGTTCCTCTGTTCATGGGACTTTCCAGGCAAGAATACTGAAGTGGTTTGCCATTTCCTTCTCCAGGGGATCTTCCCCAAGCAGGAATCAAAACCGAATCTCTCATGTCTCTTGCACTGCAGGCAGATTCTTTACCGCTGGGTCACCAGGGAAGCCCATTGCATGCCATACTAATACCCAAATATTTATAGATAATTAGTACCGTTGTTTACCATATATGTGTGTAAGTTTTTTCTACATTTCCTGAAATAACTAAAATCAGGTGGCTTCACCGGTTGCTTTTGGGCCCAGATATTCTAGAGTATGTGCTCCCTTTTTGTGGGATCATCGACTCTGAGAGACAGGTCTTCTGATGCCCGTGATTGCTATTTACTTCAGAAAGTGGAATGTGGCTATAAAGTGATCACTTAATGTAGCTGCAATCAGCAAATCATGAACTCTGGTTTAGGATTTTCTTTTTTTTCTGGCAGAATCGCACAAAAATACTTAATCAGTGGTGTATAAATTCAACAGAACTTAAAAATAGTATTTCACCTTTTTATAGAGGGAGAATTATAAATGAATATTTAGCTTTTAAAATTAAGAATAGAAAGCATGAAAGAGTTTCAAAGAACTTCACCTACCTGGTCACTTTACTTAATATTCCCACTCTCTATCAGCCTGCCTTTATTTTTTCCACAGCACTTCACCTTTTAACATAGTACATAGTTGTTACTTACTTTGTTTATTGTCCCCTCAGTCCTCAGGAGGATTTGCTCTCCATGAGGGCAAGGATTGTTGTCTGCTTTATTCAGCTGTATTTCTAGTAACCAGCCCCATCAGGGCTTCCCCGGTGGCTCAGCTGGTACAGAATCCGCCTGCAATGTAGGAGACCCAGGTTCCATCCCTGGGTTGGGAAGATCCCCCAGAGAAGGGAAAGGCTACCCAATCCAGTATTCTGGCCTGGAGAATTCCGTGGACTGTGTGGTCCCTGGGGTCACAAAGAGCTGGCCTAGAGTGAACAACTTTCACTTTCAGCCCTAGCAGGGGCTCAATAAATGTCTGTTTAAAAAAATCAAATGAGCAGCTTCCCAGGTAGCTCAGTGGTAGAGTCCGCCTGCCAATACAGGAGACAGGAGCTCAGTTCCTGATCTGGGAAGATCCCACATGCTGCAGAGCAGCCAAGTCCACAGGCCACCCCTTCTGAAGCCCAGGCATCCTAAAGCCTGCACTCCACAAGAGAAGACACAATGAGAAGTTCTCGCATCCAACTAGAGAGAAGCTCCCGCTTGAGCCACCTAGAGAAAGCCTGCCTGCAGCAATGGAGACCCAGCCCAGCCATAAATAAATAAAAATTAAAAATCAAATGAACTGTTTAAAAAGTCAGTTATTTAAGCATATTAAAAATATTTTTAGAACAAGAGAGGGAAGTGTCTGATATTACTTTAAGAATGAGTTTCTTCAAGAAGCAAGTTAAAAAGAGATCTGGGGATTCAACTAAAGCCGTTTGAAATAACTTAATAATATGTACATAGTAAGTGAAGGTATGAAATCAGTTATGAGGCTGGGAGAAATTGGATGATATTAGTCAATAGTTATAGAATGACCTGTTGACTGAGAAAGGATTGTACTAGGATTTTCTTTCAGGTGTGTCTGTGTGTAGGCTAGACCTCAGTTGTGGGAGATTGATTGCAACCCCATGGTTATGTCCCCTGCATTTTGGGTTCTTTACCACTAGCGCCACCTGGATTATGCTAAACGTTGTCTCTCTCTCTTTCTCTCTCTGTCACTGAGGCCCAAAAGTTGAGGTCAGAAACAGGAAGAGTAAGAGAAATTAACTGATTGTTTTCTTTCTATAAGTTGTAAGCAAAACTTACAGATCTGGGAAGCCTGGGGATTAAGTGGTAAAGAATCCCCCTGCCAATGCAGGAGATGTGGGAGATGTGAGTTGGCAAAAAAAAAAAAAAAAAATTCTGTATGACCTAGGATTCTTTTTTCCCCTTGACAGCACCATCTCCATCTGTTTGCTGGTCATCTCTCTCTTCCCAGCCCAGATATCAAACTTGCATCTCTTAGGTCTCCTGCATTGGCAGGTGGGTCCTTTACCACTAGTGCCACCCGGGAAGCCTGTAGAGCAGGGTGCTTAGTTCTATTTATGTTAAATGTTAATGAGAAAGCTTCTTACCTGTAGAAAGATGTTAGAATTCCTTGACATTGTTACACACTGATGCTTGTCCATCACCATCATGAATTTTACATAAAGCATTTCAGTAACTAAGTTTTGAGTGAAAAGCCATTACTTGGTGGCAGTTATTCTTTCCTGCAAAACGTCTTCCAATCTGGACCTTTGGCAGCTCTTTATTTCTCTCCTGTTGATGGATGACTGAGCTGTAGGTCCACTACCACAAGGGAATCCAGTCTGGAGGTGCTCATCTCCACACTCACTCAAGAAGTGGTGGCACCAGTACAAAGCACTGAGTTTAGTTCTATGTCTCACTTAAACGTGACAGACAACAGACTCAGGGGCTGTGGGAAGAGGAGGGAGAACAAGATAAAGAGGCAAGGGAGAGAGAGAGAGGACGATCAGGCAGGAGACAGCGCTATCAGGGAAAACAGGAACACTATGTCATGCAGACTTTTTTTTTTTCGCCATACCCCGAGACGTGCAGAACTTCCACAACCAGAAATCACGCTTGGGCCCCTGCATTGGAAGCCCGGTCTTAACCACTGGGCCTCTAAAGAAGTCCCAGTGCCACACAGACTTTTGTGTACACACATACACACCTGTGCACAGGCATCTATTGGTCTCAGAGAGAAAGGGAGACTCACAAAGGAAGATGGATTTAGGGCTTCAAAAGTCATTTTTTCCCCCTGACTATAGACATAAATGGGAATAACAACATCTAGTAGTTGCAGAGTGAGCTGCTGCACATTAAATCAAGAGTAGAAAGTTATCCATCCTCCCGTGGGTTACACTACTTAGGCATTAAAAATCATTACAGACCCTAGACCCTTTCAAGATTACACATACTTAGGAGATTTAAAAATGCATTCAGATATCACGATGGCCTTAAATGGATCAAAGAAGATCAGATCAAAGAAAAAGATTAAAACCACATATGAGATATTTAAGATGTGAAGGAAATAAGGGAATATGAGTAGGAAAAAGGAGATTCAAACTAAATCGCACCAAAGTCTCCGTGCCTGCGCATCCCTCGTCTTAGGGACTCTGCGATGCACAATTTTTGGTGACCACATTTTGTACCACGTGACCCTGCTTCCCACAGCCAGCCACAGATGATGGCGCTGAAATGTGGCATCTGGTCTAAGGACAGCCGGCCCAGGGACTTGTCTGTCACCAACAGCACGTGAGCTTTACCCCAGCATCTAGAAGAGTGCCTAGCATATATTAGGTGTTCCATAAATATTTAACAACTGCATGAATGTGGCTCGGCCCAAGGAGACGAGATTAAGAGTCCTCTCTTGTGGATCTGAAATTTGAGAAAAGACAGGAAGCAGTCAGGGCAAAGGGTGAAAGGATCGTAGCCAGAATTCAGAGACAAGTCATCAGGAAACGGCAAACAGATGGAGCTGGGGGGAAAGGACTACAGGAAATGTATAGGATGATGTGAAGACATGACGAAAGACTGAGAATCCGCTCTGTGTCCTGCACGTTTCTCTTGAGGCTTTCTCTGGGATCCCCACGCTATCCCTGAAGACTCTGAAAAACAACTCCAACCCCACCCATTCTCTTGGGTTAGCTTGAGTAATCCTCTGTTCCTTCTAATTACAAAGACCCCAGCTCAAACATCAATGCTGTATTTAATACAGTAATGCTGTCCCAAGATAAGCTTGTTGTAATTAGTAAGATGTATAAAGTGAAGGCAGTCCGGAGCTAAGTGTACTAGAAAGTAGTCATTCAGGCAACGCCAATAAAATGTTAAATTTTATTTAACAGGTGCGGGCATTGGGTAACATGAAAAGAGGTGATCCACCCTCTTTAGGGATCCACATTCTGAAAGAGGAAGAGAAGTACAGTAAAAGCTCTGAAAAACCTCAACAAAGGGAGCATGTGAAAGGGAGAGTGTTTGAAATAAGATGTGAAGAATAAGTCGAATGTTTCCAGCAGTTGGTGAGAAGATTCTGTAGAAAAATAATTATACTAGAGGCACAAGGAGAGGAGGAGGGTGTGTTTGGCAGGAGAAATACAAGTGCAAATGCAGGGAGGCAGGAAAAAAGAGACAGTTATGGAATTAAGAACCTGTGAAGTGCCAGAAAGGACCAGCAGAAGATATAATGCGGCAGGTAGGCAGGGCTGGGTGCGGAGGAATTGCCATTTTATTCCCCAGGGATGGGGCTTCCCAGGTGGCTCAAGAGGGAAAGAATCCGCCTGCCAATGCAAGAGATGATGGTTTGAACTCTGGCTAGGGAAGATCCCCTGGAGAAGGAAATGACAACCCACTCCAGTATTCCTGCCTGAGAGGCACTGGAAAGGTGTGACCGCATTTTCCCTGGAGAAATTTCGCCCTGTTGGTGGAGTAGTTTCCCTGGAGCTGGGGGACAGTGGTGGGCTTTAGGGAGGCGTGGGGCCTTGAGTAGAATGTTTCTGCTGGAATCCAAGGCAGAAGTGGTAGGAGTATAGAGGAAAAGCGGAGGGAGGGTAAAACCACCAAGATTTGATCAAGACAAGATGGATAAATTGTGTAGACAAATAATAACAAATAAAGCTATGAAGAAATCATTAACTTTGGAAATAACTTGACAGTCACTAAAGAGAATTTATGCACTCTTAATTACTTATCAGAACAGCACTGTGGAGGAGCTACTGCTGTTATCAAAGCTCTATTTTATAGAAAATATAAAAGAGTGAGTCCCAGAGAGCTCAAGGGGCTCACCCAAGGTCACTTCTGTTTTAAGAGGTGGAGCCAGAGCTACAGTGTACTTTCTCTGATTTGAAGCTCATTCTTTCCCCCTCCCGGAGAAGGCATCGGCAACCACTCCAGTCCTCTTGCCTAGAAAATCCCATGGACGGAGGAGCCTGGTGGGCTGCAGTCCACGGGGTCGCACAGAGTCGGACACGACTGAGCGACTTCACTGTCGCTTTTCACTTTCATGCATTGGAGAGGGAAATGGCAGCCCACTCCAGTGTTCTTGCCTGGAGACTCCCAGGGACGGAGGGGCCATCTATGGGGTCGCACAGAGTCGGACACAGACTGAAGCGACTTAGCCGTGGCAGCAGCAGCTTTCCCCTTCAGTGAGGCTGTCTCTGTGACAGGCAGGTGAATGGGTTAGAAAGCACAGAAAAAGATTTCTTCAGGTGGCTCCACTGTTGAAAAGACAACAGAAAAACAAAACAAAACAAAATTACACTTCTAAGTATCCTTATATAATTAAACTTATTTTCCATTTATTCTTTACAGTGCTGAAAGGACAAAAACATTCAGGGCTCAGAACCCGATTCTTTTCTTTTATATATTGATTTGATGTTTAAATTCAAAGGTAAGAGTCTTCGTTTTTCTAATTCTCCTCTCTTTGAAGAAAAATTACATTTTCTAGCTTTGTGAGCGGGGCTATTTTTCTTGTTGGGATTTTATACTCTATTTCAAAAATGACAGGTAATGCATTTTGTAGTGCCCTTGTAGCCAGTTTCTGATGATACTGACATGAGTCTTTACATAACACTGCTCTATAAGGAATATGATATTCTTTAATAACATTCTATTTACTAATTTTTGTGATGTCCCTGTCATTTCAACAAGCATCAGGAATTTTATTCCCTCTTTGCAAATAAATTTGAGAGTCCCTTGGACTGCAAGGAGATCCAACCAGTCCATCCTAAAGGAAATCAGTCCTGAACATTCAATGGAAGGACTGATGCTGAAGCTGAAACTTCAATACTTTGGCCACCTGATGTGAAGAACTGACTCATTTGAAAAGACCCTGATGCTGGAAAAAATTGAAGGCAGGAGGAGAAGGGGACGACAGAGGATGAGATGGTTGGATGGCATCACCAACTCAATGGACATGAGTTTGAGTAAACTCCAGGAGTTGGTGATGGACAGGGAGGCCTGTCGTGTTGCAGTCCATGGGATCGCAAAGATTCAGACACGACTGAGCAACTGAACTGAACTGAATTGAATAACATTTTATTTAATAATTCTTATGACATTCCTGTCATTTCAAAAAGCATCAGGAATTTTATTCCCTCTTTGCAAATAAATTTAGTGTTAAAAGTGGTTAAGTCTGTTTCCAAGAGTTACAAAATCCGTTCAGTTGAGTTCAGTCACTCAGTCATGTCCAACTCTTTGCAACCCCATGGACTGCAGCACACCAGGCTTCCCTGTCCTTCACCATCTCCTGAAGCTTGCTCAAACTCATGTCCATTGAGTCGGTGATGCCATCCAACCATCTCATCCTCTGTCATCCCCTTCTCCCACCTTCAATCTTTCCCAGCATCAGGGTCTTTTCTAATAAGCCGACTCTTTGAATAAGGTGGCTAAAGTATTATAGTTTCAGCTTCAGCATCAGTCCTTTCAATGAATTTTCAGAACTGATTTCCTTTAGGATGGACTGGTTGGATCTCCTTGCAGTCCAAGGGACTCTCTAGGGTCTTCTCCAACACCACAGTTCAAAAGCATCAATTCTTTAGCACTCAGCTTTCTTTATGGTCCAACTCTCACATCCATACATGACCACTGGAAAAACCATAGCTTTGACAAGAGGGATCTTTGTTGTCAAAGTAATGTCTCTGCATTTTAATACGCTGTCTAGGTTGGTCATAGCTTTTCTCCCAAGGAGCAAGTGTGTTTTAATTTCATGGCTGCAGTCACCATCTGCAGTGATTCTAGAGCCCAAGGAAATAAAGTTTGTCACTGTTTCCATTGTTTCCCCATCTATTTGCCATGAAGTGATGGGACCAGATACGATAATCATAGTTTTTTGAATGTTGGGTTTTAAGCCGGCTTTTTAACTCTTCTCTTTTACATTTACCAAGAGGCTCTTTAGTTCTTCTTCACTTTCTGCCATAGGGTGGTGTCATCTGCATATCTGAGGTTATTGATATTTCTCCCAGCAATCTTGATTCCAGCTTGTGCTTCATCCAGCCTGGCATTTCACATGATGTACTCTGCATATAAGTTAAATAAGCAGGGTGACAATATACAGCCTTGACGTACTCCTTTTCCTATTTGGAACCAGTCCGTTGTTCCATGTCTAGTTCTAACTGTTGCTTCTTGACTGCATACAGATTTCTCAAGAGACAGGTAAAGTGGTTTGATATTCCCATCTTTTGAAGAATTTTCCACAGTTTGTTGTGATCCACACAGTCAGAGGCTTTGGCATAGTCAATAAAGCAGAAGTAGATGTTTTTCTGTAACTTTGTTATTTTATAAAATAGATCAATGCCATTTCTCTTTTACTTTCAATCCACTGGACAACTCAGGGTCCAGCTGGAAAGAAAAATGTCATTGTTGTATTTTTTCAGTTGAAGATTCACACCCATTAAACCTGTATTGAATGTTTGCTATGGGCAGGGTACTATGTAAGTTATTTTCTTTAATTCTCAGTAACTTTCTGGTCTTTTATCTACTTAAATAAAAATTAATGGCATTAATTTAGTGCAAGAGAGATGCAGTAAGTGACTTCTTTTTACATCTTGGGGGATGAAAGCAGAACTTTTTTTCTCATTTTGTATTTAAAGTTATTAAAGTGAAAAAATTTTAAATTTATAACTCAAGGATATTATTAATAAAATATTAATTCTTGTCAATGAAAAAATCTTTTTATATTTGTGTGTTTCAAAACATTTGATACCTTCACAAAAATCTTCCTTTCATTTTCATGCCTTTTAATTATAATGCCTAAAATATATTGTACAGGGATGTTTTTGAGAGGCAATCACCCATTTGAAATCGGTTTCTCCAGTTGCAAGGCCAGATGAAACCACTAGGGGGCGAGCAAAGCTGTCGTTTCCCAAAGAACTTAAACTCACTGAACCAGAATGAGAGCAGGAAGTGACCCAAAGGTCATTGACTCCAAACTTGGTATTTTATGGATATGAAAATAGAGAATCGGTGAAAACCTAATTTTCTCAAAACCCACATAGCCATCTATAGATAGAAGAGCTCGAAGTCAGGCTTTCTTATTCCTTTCCCTATAGCAATCAGTTCTTCAATCAATATTTGGCAAACATTTACCATCAACTGATAGATCCCTTCATTAAGCCTTCCATCCTCTTAGCTCTTGTCTCCTATCCGGAAAAACCTGAGGACTTGTGCTAAGTTTCTTGAAACTTCTTTCTGTGAGATCAGTGACATTAAGGACTGAAGCTGGAACTAGTAAGCTAAGTATGGACTCTCCTATTTTGTCATTATTCAGCAAGTAAATCATCATCATCAAACATATGTTCTGTGAATACTGTGGTTTGACATTGCTTTGATTTCTTAATCTATTTTGTATTTTGATGAATACTAAAACTCCTCACTTCTAAGTTCATACCCTAGAGAAGCACATGTCCACAGGAGATGTGAATCTTAAAATCCCAGAGCAGCATTGCTCATGAAAAGACAAAAACACAAAAATGGAAAACAGTCCAAATACCCATCTGTAGTAGAATGGATAACTAGATTATGGTCCACTCATGCAAAGGAATACCGCAGAGTAGCAAAACTGAATGAATTGCAGCTTTGTGTGTCAACGGATGGTAAATTTCAAACAGAAAAGCAAATCATACACAACTATATATGTTGGATTTTTTTTACATCAGTTGGAAAAGAAGGCATATTGCTTAGGGATACACATATATGATAAACCAAATAATAAAAACATGGAATAATTAACAAAGTTTGAACATATGGTTACTCATGGTGAACAGGGAAAGGGGCATCACCAGGGAGAGGCAGAAAGCTGTTCCATTTCTTAAGATTGATAGTAGGCACATAGCTCTTCATTTATTCTTCTTCTCTGAATAGTACATATACATATACACACTATTGTGGAGGTACAGTATATTTTACATTTAAAAAGTTTAAACAGTAACAAGCTAAATTTTTAAAAATAATTTGGATATTCTATATTGCAGTTACAAAGATATATTCTAAAACCTGTTTTCTTTTTTATTTAGAATTAAAGCTTGCTTTTAACTTAAATATTAGAACATATTAAGAATTAAACATAGTACAAAACACTGCAATAAAGACCATGTTTTAAGAAATACACTTTTACTAAGGGTGGGAAGACTGAAAAATAGCTAGGTCTGATGTTGTTGGAAATAGCTATATTTATATTGGGCCAACCCATTTGAAAAACCAAACTTTCTCTTTTCACTGATGTTTCAGGAAATATGACATCATATCTAGTGAGTGTTACACTGAAAAATCAAATCAACTTCATACTATTTTCCTCTTGTTTTACATGTGATATTATAAAAGCTGAAGTTTTCAAAGAGAGGAGATACGATCTATTATCCAATTTAATACTTCTTCAGCCATTTTGATAACTGAAATTTATTCTTACTCAAATTAACATGGCCTTAAAATAAGCAACAACTATATATGTGTGTATCTTAGCAACTTTAAAAGGAAATTATTTTCTATTACCATGTGTTTATCTATTGTTGTAGATTATTATATGGATATCTAGTTACATCACTAAGCTCTGCAAAAGTAAAGCCAAGACCTCTTGGCTGAAGGGTGAATCAATTACCTATGTTAGTTGCTAGGAGGAAGATGTAGGACCTTAGACAGGAGATGGGAACTGAAGGAGTAAGCTCTAGGTTTGGGGTAATAGGCCAGGGAGACAGAACTCTCTCTCTCTTTCTAGACTTTAAATATTCTAGATGCCGATAAGCAAACTCTGGGATGATGGAATGGCAGTTAAGTATCTTGTTACATAGTCAGTATTTTGTGATACTTTTATAATCATTGAAAGTAGACTATCTTGAAGAAGACCTGGGGACGGGGAACATTTTTCACTTTGTACACATGTATGACGTGAGTGTGGAGGCCCAGAATTTGGACCAGTCCATTGTTCCATGTCCGGTTCTAACTGTTGCTTCTTCATCTGCATATAGGTTTCACAGGAGGCAGGTGAGATGGACTGGTTCAGTTCAGTTCAGTCGCTCAGTCGTGTCCGACTCTTTGCAACACCATGAGTTGCAGCACGCCAGGCCTCCCTGTCCATCACCAACTCCCGGAATCTACCCAAACCCATGTCCATTGAGTCAGTGATGCCATCCAGCCATCTCATCCTCTGTTGTCCCCTTCTCCTCCTGCCTCCAAATCCTTCCCAGCAATAGGGTCTTTTCCAGTGAGTCAACTTTTCACATGAGGTGGCCAAAGTACTGGAGCTTCAGCTTCAACATCAGTCCTTCCAATGAACACCCAGGACTGATCTCCTTTAGGATGGACTTGTTAGATCTCCTTGCAGTCCAAGGGACTCTCAAGAGTCTTCTCCAGCACCACAGTTCAAAAACATCAATTCTTCGGTGCTCAACTTTCTTCACCATCCAACTCTCACATCCATACCTGACCACTGGAAAAACCATAGCCTTGACTAGATTGACCTTTGTTGGTAAAATAATGTCTCTGCTTTTAAATATGCTATCTAGGTTGGTCATAACTTTCCTTCCAAGGAGTAAGCATCTTTTAATTTCATAGTCTGGTACTCCCATCTTTTTAAGAATTTCCCACAGTTTGTTGTGATCCACACAGTCAAAGGCTTTGGCTTGGTCAATGAAGCAGAAATAGATGTTTTGCTGGAATCATCCTGCTTTTTTTTATGATCCAACGGATGTTGGCAATTTGATTTCTGGTTCCTCTGCCTTTTCTAAACCCATCTTGAACATCTCAAAGTTCTCGGTTCATGCACTGTTGAAGCCTAGTTTGGAGAATTTTGAGCATTACTTTGCTAGCATAGGTTTCCCCTGTGGCTCAGCTGGAAAAGAATCCACCTGCAATGTAGGAGACCTGGGTTCCATCCCTGGATTGGGAAGATCCTCTGGAGAAGGGAATGACTAGTCACTTCAGTATTCTGACCTGGAGAATTCCATGGACTGTATAGTTCACGGAGTAACAAAGAGTCAGACACGACTGAGTGACTTCCACTTCACTTGCTAACATGTGAAATGAGTGCAATTGCGCAGTAGTTTGAAAATTTTTGGCACTGCCTTTCTATGAGATTGGCATTGAAACGGACCTTTTCCAGTCCTGTGGCCACTGTTGAGTTTCCAAATTTTCTGGACCATCTGTGAATGGCTGCAAAAAAAAAAATAAATAAAACAGAGCAAGATTAATGCATCCCTTCCAAAGGCTGGCCCTTCCTGGAGACATTTTGCAAAATCGATGGTTCTTTTTACTTTCTCACTGCCTCTCCCTCTCTAGTCTGCCTTTTGACTTTAGTTTCTCCTTGCTTCTCTCTCTGGTTCTATAAAAGAATCTAGCACCCAAACCCTGACAAGACGCTTATTTTAAGACATTATTTTGCCATCTTCTCGGTCAGCTGGCTTTCCAAATAGTCATATTCCTTGCCTCGTCTCTTGGAGGATTCATTGGCCTGTCATGCAATGAGCAGAGTGAGCTTAGACTCGGTAACAGGAAGGTTCCAGAGATCCACTTGGAGAGCCTAGCATGTGATTGGGAAGAATCAGAAGTTAGTTCCTGTCCCACAAGTGAAAACTTTTAAGTGGAAAGAGACTTGGTAAAGGGGGCTGTGGTGGGAGGGTGAATGGAGTTGGTGTGATGGTGAATTTTATGTGTTAGCTTGACTGGGCTGTGAGATGCGCAGACTTTTGACCAAACATTATTCTGGTTGTGTCTGGGAGGGTGTTTCTGGATAACATTAACATTCAAATTGAAGACTGAGTAAACGGGATTGCCCTCCTTAATGTGGGTGTGTCCCATCCAGTCAGCTGAAGAAATCCTGAAAGTATCAAGAAGTCTGACCCTCCCACAAGTAAGGGAGGATTTCTCCTGGCTGACTGCCTTAGAGCTGATACATTATTCCTGCCTTCAAACTGAATTGAAACCTCAGTTCTTCCTGGGTCTCAACCTCCTAGTCTTCAGACTAGAACTACACCATCAGCTCTTCTGGGTCTCCAACCTGTTGACTGTAAGCTTGGGATTCATCAGCCTTCATAATTGTGCAAGTCGATTCCTTATAATAAATGTCTTGTGTTAAAAAGCTCCATGGTAGTTCAAAAAACAACAGTGGCGGTGAAACAGGAGGGAAGGGGGCAGGACACAATCTTTAAAATAGTGACAAAACTTTTTAGAATTAACTAGATCCAAGATGGTGAAAGATTCGACTCCTAGTAGACATTGAGCTTTGGTATACACTCCTTGTAACACATAGGCAAAACAACACACCCATGGGTGCTATGACAGTTCCAAGTAAAAGTGTGTTAGCTGCTCAGTCATATCCAACTCTTTAGGAACCCACGGCCCATAGCCTGCCAGGTTCCTCTGTCCACGGAATTCTCCAGGCAAGAATATTAGAATGTATAGACATTCACTTCTCCAGGGGATCTTCCTGACCCAGGGAGTCTTATATGTCTTCTGAGTTGGCAGGTAGGTTCTCTACCACTAGCGCCACCTGGGGAAATCTATGGAGTGTGGTGGTTTAGTCTCTAGGTTGTGTCTGACTCTTGAGACATGGTCTGTAACCCGTCAGGCTCCTCTGTCCATGGAATTCTCCAGGCAAGAATCCCAGAATGGATTGCCGTTTCCTTCTCCAGGGGATCTTCCCAACCCGGGTCTCCTGCATTGCAGGCAGATGATTTACCAACTGAGCTATGAGGGAAGCCCCCTCATATTTAGAGAGACTCTGTTTCTTCCTAAGTAAGTCCACTTCTTACCCATCACCTTGTATCTCACTGAGTTCTTTCTGTGATGAGACATCGAGAACTTCATTAAATCCTGAGACCAGGCATGATCTCGGTTAAAAGACCACAGGTTCAAGTTGCAATCTGGGCTTTGGCTAGGTTTTTGTCCTGGCATGTGGGTTCAAGTCCCAGTTTGAGTTGCATGTTTTCAAAGGGAACATGATAGTTGAAAAGACTTAAGAAATATCAAGAAATCACAATGTATGACCTTTTGTGGCTCCCCATTCAAATAAACCTTAAAAAAATGTAGGAAAATTAGGAAAAAGTAAATACGGATTGGGCATTGCACGGTATTAAGAATTCTTTTGTTGATTTTTAGTTGTAGTAATTTTGATTGTGTTTTTTATTTAAAAAGTCTGTCTTTCTTTGAGCTATATAATCAAAAAAGGGATTTACAGAAAAGTGATATGATACTTGGGATTTGCTCAAAATAGTTCAGGGGTGGAGAAGGCAATGGCACCCCACTCCAGTCCTCTTGCCTGGAAAATCCCATGGATGGAGGAGCCTGGTGGGCTGCAGTCCATGGGGTTGTGAAGAGTCAGACACGACTGAGAGACCTCACTTCCACTTTTCACTTTCCTGCATTGGAGAAGGAAATGGCAACCCACCCCAGTGTTGCCTGGAGAATCCCAGGGACGGGGGAGTCTGGTGGGCTGCTGTCTCTGGGGTCGCACAGAGTTGGACACGACTGAAGCGACTTAGCAGCAGCAGCAGTTCAGGGGTAGAAGGACAGGGATGCTGGTGGCTATGGGCATAGATGAGACAGAAATGACAGTGTGTTGATGACTGTGGGAATTGTATACATCGGTTCATTTGAAATTATTCCCTCATGTTTCATATATGTTTTTAAATGTCTATAATAAAGTTTTTTTTATAAAATGTGAACAAATTTTCTGTACCCAGCTACATTTAACTTTCTCTCTCCCTCATACTGTTTCTGTTTCTTTGGAGAACTCTGATTAATGCAATTAGAAAGAAGGGTCTGAGGATTTCCCTGGCTTAAGACTCCGTGATTCCACTGGTTTGGGAATGAAGGTTCTGCTTGCAGTGCAGTGTGGCCAAAATATAATAATAATTATCTTTTTTAAATGTACCAGCAGATCTTGTGTCTGGTGAGGTGCTTAAAAAAAAATTTCACTTTGTGCAACTGTGTCCGACTCTTGCGACCCCGTGGATCATAGACCACCAGGTTCCTCTGTCCGTGGGATCTCCCTGTTAAGAATACTTGAGTGGGTTGCCGTTCCCTTCTCCAGGGGATCTTCCCGACCCAGGTATCAAACCAGCTGAGCCACGAGGGAAGCCCTGTGTAGGTTACATCAAAAAGAACTGGATTTGGGTCATCTCGAAAGAGACTCCACGAAAACAGTCTTTCCAAAGCGGGGGTCATGAGCCATCTGCAGCCTCAAGCTGAGATGTGGTGGTTGGAGTGGGAGGCGGTGAAAAACCTGGTCATCAATCTGAAATAATTTTCTGTGAAAGGAAACTGGAGATTGGAGGCCCTCCATAGTAAGAACTCACAAAGTCAACTGCACCAGGCAGAGAACACTGCCTTTGTCCTGGAATCCACCTCCTCCATTAATCAGACCATAGTAGAGCCACAAAGAGCAGATAGAAAGCGTAAAAGTCAGCAGATCTAGGAAGAACCCCCTCCCTCACCCAACCCTGCCTCATTTTACATAAACCCACCAAGCCCTTTCCCATTCAGGGCCTGTAAGCTTGGTTCAGGTCTGTGGATGGAGGCGGCAAGGGTGGATAGGGACATAAAGTCCAATGAGACCATAACGTTTTAATATTAAATGATACTGAGCTTTTAAATACACGAACATGACCAGAAAAACCAGAATCTCTGCCTCAGCTTTCATCCAAGGTGGGAGAAGAGTAATTTGACAGGGGAGGTTTGAAAGAGCAGTGTTAAAAATGAACAAAGTGACTTTCCTTTGCCCCTGACTGAGTCCAGCTCATTCACTTACCCAGTAACATGCCGTTACACCAAAAAAAATTTAAAAAAAGACAGAAATTTGGGGCATGCCATTTTATAAGACTCCCTTATGACTACCATCACTATTTTATTCCTGAAAGTACAGTGGAAAGCTAAGAGTTCCTTTCAGATTTAAGCCCCAGGGGAATTCACTCTCCTTTTCATTTTTCCAATGACTATGTAATAGGCCAGTGAACTCATTTCCTGAATCAATTGGATGATTCAAAGTTTCTCATTTCCAAAGAATAGTCTTAACATCCTTTAAGCAGATTGAATATTGTAGCTTTGTGTGTACTGTTGTAATAATATATGCATCAAAATGACACTGAGACTTAGTGAGCCAACAAGGTATGTGATTAATTCAGGGTGGTAAGAGTCTGTTGAAAAGGAAGGGGTGGCTCCTGGCTGGAATCTGACTTTTTTTTAATCAAGGAAAGATACCTGATCATGAGATGCAGATCCTGAAAGTTTTAGGGCTACAGCCTTCAAACACTGTCCCCTTTTCCAGGAAATAATGCCTTCCTCCTTAAACGTTCATAACAATTTCTCAGTGTTTAGCAACTCACTGCTTTTTGCCAGTCAGCAAAGTTCTCTGCTAAATGTTGTCAGATCATCAACCCACAAGCTATAAACCACCTACCCACTAGCTCTGTTCTTCAACACTAATTTTCTTTTAATGCCTGTTTGTCTGCCCAAGAGGTGGGGGAATAGGGAGCTATTTTGATGATTTATAGCATCTGCTTGATCTCTAAGATTTGGTTTGTTTAAATATGGAGTCTGGTATTCAGAAAGCAATTGAAAAGTTTTGCAAATAAGTGAATACCTTTTTCTTGAAATTAAGCCAAAGGAATGATTTATCCTTTTGGTTTCTTCTCCTTTGCCTAAAAGTGGAAAATTAGAAAGCATCAAAATGGAGTATGACCTTGATTTAAACACTCAGAGTATAAAACCTCCTGCATTATTAGTAATCTGGTTTTCCAAAGCATTCTCTGCACTCTCGGGACCTAATGAACGGGCAGAATTTTAGGACCACCAGTCTCATCTTGAATTTTCCACATTATGGTCCTTTCAGGTTTCCCACATCCTATGTCTGTTCTTTCAAGAAAATCTTTCTTCTGCTTCCACTCTGAATTTTCAAGTCTCAGGGAAACTTCCATCTACACTTCTGCACATTGGTAAAAAGCTAACATCTGGTTACAGGTCCTTTTTTTTTTTTCTTAAAATGGGAACAAGGGAACATGAGTATTACCAGTAATAACTAGAACCTCATCAAGTGCTCAGTGGCACTTGATTTGAGCATACTGGAAGCTCAAATCCTGGAAAGAGTATATGACTTTATCTCTTTGGGTCACATTATACTTTGTTGTGGCTCAGGTGGTAAAGAATCTGCCTGCAATGCAGGAGACCTGGGTTCAGTCCCTGGGTTGGGAAGATGCCCTAGAGAAGGGAACAGCTACCCACTCCAGTATTCTTGCCTGGAGAATTCCATGGACAGAGGAGCCTGGAGTGCTGCAGTTCATGGGGTTGCAAAAAGTCAGACACGACTGAGCAACTAAGTACACACACACACACACACACACACACACACACATCCTTTGTCATAATTCTAGCTCAGGAACCAAAGGAAGTCTTTCTGCTTACTTTCACTTTAGTTTAGACAAGCCATCAGTAACTTTTTTGGCCTGGCAGGTGACAATGAAGCTATTGATGGGTTTAAGAGGCAGGCAGAGAGAAAAATGAAAAAAAAAAACAGAAAGAAATGAGATTAAGAAAGAGCAAGGAAAAGAGAAGCAAGTCCTGAGAAAGAGAAGAGCAAGAGAAGGAGTGAAGGGAGAGATGCGAAAGGAGTTTAGGAGGAAGACTGACACATGAAGAGTATCAGACATGAGAAGTATGACTAGATGACCCCATGACCTCATGTTAACTAATAAGAGGCATGCGTATTATATCAGCTTTTTGTACTTCCTTGTAACATAAAATATAGCAGTATACATAATTTTCAAAACAACACTGTGTGAAAAACAGCAAATTTCTGAGTATGTAAGTAGGATACCATTAATGAAAAACTGAAAATCACACCAAATAAGGTTGGTGGCCCCATGGACTATAACCTGCCAGGCTCCTCTGCCCATGGAATTTTCCAGGCTGAAACTGGAACTAGGCTGCCATTTCCTACTCCAAGGGATCTTCCTGACCGAGGGATCAAACCTACACCTCTTGCGTCTCCTGAGTTGGCAGGTGGATTCTTTACCACAAGTGCCACTTGGGAAGCCTCATATATATGTGTGTGTATATAAAAGGATAAAAAGACTGAAAAGATATCCCATGCAATCTCAAAATTGTTGGAGATTAGAATCTAGAGAATAGAAAAAGGATTGGGACTGGCCTGGGAACAAAGAAGATTTTCCTTCTACTATTTTTTGTTTGAAAATGTTTTTGAGGAAAATATGATAAGCTAATAATTGCCAATTTGGGGCAGTGCGTATATAGCTGTTTGTATATTTTTGTTGTACTCGTGATTTTATACTCTCCTTGTCAAGAGATGAAGCTTACTTCCCCTCCCCTTGAGTTTGGGTTGGACTTGGTGACTAGCTTTCAATAAATAGATAGGGTAGAAGTGATGGAATGTTACCTCCAAGATTAGGAGAGTGGTTGAGACAGAAAACTTCAGCTGCCATCTTGGGTTCTCTGTCCCTCTCTCAGATTTCCCATTCTAAGCAACCAGCTACCAAGTTTTATGAACAGTCTGATGTTCAGTTTCTCTCCATGTGGGGAGAAACTGCAATCTCTTCCCAATAGCCACGAGTGAACTTGGAAGCCGACTGTCAGCCCCTTCACATAACTGCAGCCCTTGCCCCGACCTGACTCTGAGCTCATAAGAGACCCTGACCCAGAACCACACAGCTAAGCAGAAATAACATGAGATTATAAATGTTTATTGTTTAAGCTGAAAAAAAAATGTGGGGTAACTTGTTTTGTAGCAGTAGATAAACTAATAAAAGTTTCCGTTCTAAAATTTTTTCTCAAAAAAGGAAAAAGCACCTCCAAATAAATTTATGTCAATAAAACTTTAAAATAAAAATAATACAATAATAGTAGTGCCAGCCTCATAGGTTTACTGTGAAGATGAAATGAATCAACATACCTAAACCAATTAGAACAGTGCCTGTTCTAACACGGTGAACACGTTATACATGTAGCTATTATAATTTTGACTATTGCTTGAGTAAAAGGGAACTTAAAGATGATCTAATTCAGTCCCTTTATTTTGCAAATGAGGAAAATGTAGGTTTTTACTCACAGACCAATAAGTGGTAAAGCCAGAATTGAAGCTCAGGTCTTTTGATAACAGAATGGGGGGCACAATACTTTTTTAATTGTTAAAGGTATTTTATAATGGAATCTTTTGATTATAAAGGTCTTATGGACTTCTTTACCTATGACCTTATAGGATTCTAGAGCAAATATTTTCTTTGTTTATTTTGAAGTTTATTATGGGTCACTTTCATGCTTTTCTAAGGATAATCAAAACTGGGATCTGAATCCATCCTTTCAAAGAATAAGTCTTATTTCCACAGGATGCAATGATATGTCTATTTGATTTCAATAATACTCTTCTACTTGGTTCCCTATACCATGTTCAAAAGAGGAACATTTCAGTCAACCACTGAAAATTGGAAGTCATCTAATGAGATTCAGCAAATTACAAAAAGGCTGAAGAAATACTACTATTCTGCTAAAACTAAATTGAAACCTAATATTAAGCAATTGTGATGCGTTCGTTTTGCCATTTGATTTTCATAATAATCCTATGAAGCACACAGGTTTTTTTCCTTCTCTTATGGATGAAATAAAATAATCTCATGGAATCAAAGTGACTTGCTCAGAGTATTATAGATTAGAAGTAGCAGAGTCAAGCCTAGTATTTTGACTTTCCTAACTGAATGTCCTTTTCAAAACTTCACTGTAAGTTTCACAGTAATTCTACATCTGGGTCCATAGCCTTTAAAAATATCACCGAGGTGTGCAAGAATATATGTACCAGGGTTTTCATTGTAGCATTATTTATAAGAGTGAAGACTTAGAGACTATCTAAATATTCAGTTATAGATGGTTATTTTAAAAATTAACATATTCATCCTATGGAAGGGACAATATGGAAGCAGCCATCTAAAACAATGAGGTACATGCCACACACAGTGACGTGAAAAACAGACCAAAAAATTGTTTGAAAAAATCAAGTTGTAGAACAATATATGATTCATTTTTAAAATTATTTAATTTTTAAATTTGTTGTTAATTGGAGGATAATTACTGTACAATATTGTGTTGGTTTCTGTCATACAGCAACATGAATTAGCCATATATGATTCACTTTTATGTAAGGAAAAAAAACCTTACAGATAAATATGTCTGTGCAAGTAAAAGGTGTGAGAACACACAAAAACACTGTTAACAATTATAATCCTTCAGCAGAGGTAGTTGAGAGTGTGGGAGGGAAAAAAGCATATGAATTCCAATTTATACTGTTTACATTTTTATGATGGTTATGTGTTCCTTTATACTTAAATGTTTTAGGTTGAATTATTAACAATTTTTAAGAAGTTATTCAACCGTTTAAAAATTTGCTGAATCCTTGCTATGTGTGTGTTCAGCACTCGGCCAGGGGTTAAAGAACTCACAAGGAAGTAATCTTGAGGAAGTTAGCATCTGGTTAGAGAGAAAAAGCAGAACTTAGAAAATGATACAAGACAGTTTATACTTAAAAGGAGAGGAAATGACCAATTAGTATAAGGAAGAGTCACAAATTTCATTCTCCACTGGACGTTGTATACAAGGGAAGTTGCCTCAGGCCCCAAATTTCCCTACTTGGGACCAAGTGCAACTCTGAGTATCACTAAAAATAAAAAATTTCTCACTATTACTTGGGCTCATTAATCTGGAGTAATTGTCCTTTACCCATCTATCATGTGTAGGTCTCAAAGATACACTTTGATTGGCTTCTCTTTTGTCACTTGGCATCCACAGAAATTGGGCCAGTAGACAACAGTTGGGTGAAGCCACATCAGAGGCACCTGGTATCTCTTATTGCTACCCCAGAGAGGTCATTTCTGGCTCATATACCAGTTCTGCATCCAAGCCAAGCCAAATCACTATGGCTTGGGTGTCTGGGCTGGCTTTACTGACAAAGCCTGAATTTGAGCCACAGAACTTAAAAGAATTGACCGGTGCCACTTTTCCTCATGGAAAATATTATGGACTTCCCCGACAGTCTGTTTAGTGCAATAGGTAAAGGACAGAATAACAGGGGTGAAGGAAGAGCATCCTTGAGTGTCACCAGGTTCAGAGAGAGTTCAAGAGAAATTAGCATCTACTAGCTAGCTTTCTGGGGCGGGGCTGCTCTGTTCAGTTGAACAGGTTGTACCTGCAAAGGAGTGTCTGCTGAGGCAGTGAGAGGACTGGAATACAGGCTGAGCTCTGCTCATCAAGCACCATGCCGTGCTGGCTGTGTACAGCCCTGTCATGTGATTGGATATGTTTTCCCAACTAGCATAAAAGCACATTGTGGGCTGGCAGGGGCCTTATTCTTGGGATAATACAGGCTTGTAAACTATTAATAATAAACTGAAGAATCAGAACTAAGGGCTATTATATAGGATAAGGAGGGAAGAAATTTCAGAGGAAATCTCAAGTAAATGTTTCCAGCCTGAACCTGGTACATAGTAGGTACTCAATAAATATTTGTTAGATGAATAAATGGTGCTGGGGTGAGTAGTGAGAAATATAGAAGAAATCTTTGAGCTTTTGCAATGTACTAAAGATGCAGAACAATGTGTACTATATGGTACAATTTATATAAAGGGCATAATAAAATAAAACTGAGATATAAAAGCTCTATTACTCAGCAGATCTACTTCTAGATATTACCTCAATAAATCTGGGTAATTTGTACACCAGAAGACTTGTTTAAGACCATGTTTATAAGATCAAAACCAGAAAATGCAAACAAAACAGAATCTCCTAAATTGGAAATAACCCAAGCGTCCATTAACAGAATAACGGATATGCTGCAGTATATTTGTAGAACGGAATTTCACACAATGGTGAAAATTAGCGCTCTATCGCCGCCCACTGATTTGTGAATGACAGGCGATGCTTGGAGCTACGGCAGCCATCTTGACATCACTAAACCAAAGCTAACAACCAGCTGCCTTGTTGTCGTTGTTCGGTCATTAAGTTGTGTCTGACTCTCTGCAACCTCATGGACTGCAGCACTGCTTCCCAGTCCTTCACTGTCTCTTGCCGTTTGCTCAAACTCATGTCCGCTGAGTCGGTGATGCCATCCAGCCATCTCACCCTCTGCCGTCCTCTCCTCCTCCTGCCCTCAATCTTTCCCAGCATCAGGGTCTTTTCCCATGAGTCAGCTCTTGGCATCGCATGGCCAAAGCACTGGAGTTTCAGCTTCAACATCAGTCCTTCCAATGAATATTCAGGGTTGATTTCCTTTAGGATTAACTGGTTTGATCTTGCTGTCCAACGGACTCTCAAGGGTCTTCTCCAGCACCACAATTTGAAAACATCAATTCTTTGGCATTCAGCCCTCTTTATGGTCCACCTTTCACATCTGTACATGACTACTGGAAAAACCATAGCTTTGACTATGTGGGCCTTTTTTGACAAAGTGATGTCTCTGCTTTTGAATACACTGATTAGGTTTGTCATAGCTATCCTTCCAAGGAGCATGCATCTTTTGATTTTATGGCTGAAGTCACCATCCATGGTGATTTTGGAGACCCTCTAAAAGAAAATCTGTCACTGCTTCTACTTTTTCCCCTTCTATTTGCCATGAAGTGATGGGACCAGATGCCATGATCTTAGTTTTTTGAATGTTGAGGTTTAAGCCAGCTTTTTCACTCTCCTCTTTCACCTTCATCAAGAGGCTTTTTAGTCCCTCTTCATTTTCTGCTACTAGAGTGGTATCATCTGCATATCTGAGGTTGTTAATACTTCTCCCAGAAATCTTGATTCCAGCTTGTGATTCATCCAGTCTGGCATTTAGCATGATGTACTCTGCATAGAAGTTAAATAAGCAAGGTGACAATACACAGCCTTTTCATACTCCGTTCCCTGTTTTCAACCAGTCCATTGTTCCATGTCTGGTTCTAACTGTTGCTTCTTGTCTTGAGTACAGGTTTCTCGGGAGACATGTAAGGTGGTCTGGTATTCCCATTTCTTTAAGAATTGTCCACAGTTTGTTGTGACCCACACAGTCAAAGGCTTTAGTGTAGTCAATGAAGCAAAAGTAGGTGATTTTCTGGAATTCTTTTGCTTTCTCTACAATTCAACAAATGTTGGCAATTTGATTTCTGATTTCTCTGTCTTTTCTAAACTCAGCTTGTACATCTGGGAGTTCTCAATGCACATACTGCTGAAATCTAGATTGAAAGATTTTGAGCATAACCTTACTAGCATGCAAAATGAGCATAATTGTATGGTAGTTTGAACATTCTTTGGCATTGCCTTTCTTTGGGATTGGAATGAAAAGTGACCTTTTCCAGTTCTATGGCCACTGCTATTTTCCAAATTTGCTGGCATATTGAGTGCAGCACTTTAACAGCATCATCTTTGAAGACTTATAGCTCAGCTGGAATTCCATCACCTCCACTTCCTTTGTTTATAGTAATGCTTCCTATGGCCCACTTGACTTCACAGTCCAGGATGTCTGGCTCTAGGTGAATGACCATACCATCGTGGTAATCCTGGTCATTAAGACTTTTTAGTATAGTTCTTCTGTGTATTCTTGCCACCTTTTAAAAATCTCTTCTGCTTCTGTTAAGTCCTTGCCATTTCTGTCCTTTATTGTGCCCATCCTTGCATAAAATGTTCCCTTGATCTCTCCAATTTTCTCGAAGGGTTCTCTAGTCTTTCCCATTCTATTGTTTTCCTCTACTTCTTTGCATTGTTCATTTAAGAAGGCCTTCTTATCTCTCCTTGCTACTCTCTGGAACTCAGCATTCAGTTGAGTATATTTTTTACTTTCTCCTTTGAATAGCTGCCTATCAAACTCGAATTAGCGTAGGTCATTGATTATCGGGTTTTCTTATTATTTATTGATGTAAACATCCTGAATACATAATAACTGAGAAAAAGTTTCAAGAATTATTAAGGGTGATTAATCAGGGGAACTTTCCAGTTTGCATTGTTGAAAATTTTTATCTTAAGAACATATTCATATATTGTTTGGATAATTTGAATTTTTAAAAAGTTTAAGTGCAAGTTTATTTACAGTAGCCATGACATGAAAGGAAGGTAAATGTCCATTGACAGATGAATGGATAAAGAAGATGTATATATACACAATAGAATATCACACAACCATTAAAGAGAATAAAATAATGCCATCTGCAGCAACATGGATAGACATAAAAATAATCATACTAAGTGAAGTAAGCCAGAGAAAGACAAATATCATGTAATAGCACTTAATATGTGGAATCTAAAAAAGAGATACAAATGAACTTAAATACAAAACAGAAATAGATCTACAGACATATGGTTATAAAAGGGCAAAGGAAGGAGGGATAAATCAGGAATTTGGGATTAATATATACACACTTCAATATATAAAACAGATAACGAACAAGGACCTACTGAATAGCATAGCAAACTATATTCAGTATTTTGTAATAATCCATAAAGGAAAAGAATCTGAAAAAGAATATGCAACTGAATTACTCTGCTGTACATCTAAAATAACACAATACTGTAAATCATGTATACTTCAATTTTTAAAAAATTCAGTGCAAGAAAGCCAAGAAATAGAGTGATAAATAACAAATTACATGGGCCAGCTTCTCAACCTTTCTCAGCTGAGCTTCTGTAATATTTGCTTAACTTGCCTTCCAACCATCTACTCTTTCTTTACTTAGGATAAAGACTGAGCTCCTTAATGTGACCGATGATGGTCTTGCTTTCTCTGATTCACAGCTCTTTCTCACAAACCATCTCTCTTTTGCTAATAGAACTCTGGTTACACTGGCTTTATTTCAGTTCCACAAATGTTCCAGCTTCCCACCTTTTGAGCCTTCGACATGTTTCTATTTCTTAAAATGCTCTTTCTTTTTCTCCTTCTCTCTGGACATGACTTGCACCTGCAGCAACCACTCCATCCTTTACTCATCCTCTCTGTCTTCTTTTCCCACTCTTTCCCCTTCTCACACAGGGTGAGAAGAAGGTCTTTTAGTAAAATAATACACCCAAGTTATACAATACTATAATAAGATAGCAGTATTTTCAGGGGGAAAAGTCATTTTAAAAATGTGTTTTGTCTGTTTCTTTTGTAGGTCCTTCACCCTAAAGACCCTGAAAAGCCTTAGTCAATTAAAATGAACATTTCATAGGTCTCACAATTGCCCTCCTAGGACTGTACTAAGCACTGGAATTTCCATTGACTTGACCACTGACTAGATAGAGAGGATACTGGGATATAGCAGGAAGGAAGATAAGGGAAGATGAGATGATAGGAAAAAGAGACTCTTCCACACATCTGCTGCTGTGTCTACATGGAGATAATTTCATGGGGAAAAAAATAAATGAAGAAATGTTCCCACCATCCTTTGGACACTGTGCTTATGATTGGCTAGTTGGAGGACTTCTTTCTGGGGACTGACTACACAATTACTCTTACAGACATGCTGAGAGCAAAAACAGGGTCACAGTGTCAGAATTCCATGCCATGCAGCATGTGGGATCTTAGTGCCTGACCAGGGATTGAACTCACATCCCCTACACTGGAAGCACAGAGTCCCAACCTCTGGACCACCAGGAAAAAGTCCTACAAGATCAGATTATTTGATAGCCTGAAGAAGTGAGGGAAAGAAGTGATTATTGGAGCCCACAGATGGAGAAGGCTTGTGAAAAAAGCTGCTCAGGACCTTCGGTTATGAACACAGTCAGCCTACAATGACAACAGAGGAAAAAGTCTGGGGAGTAAACAGCCCAACCTCTCTTTTCTCCCTTACTCTAATCTCCTAAGGCTCTAAGGCATTGATCCAAATCAGTGGGAAGCTCAGTGGGCAAGGGAGCCAGGTAATAGAGTCTATATAGGTCAATGTCTCTGGCAGAAAGTGGGGTGGGATGGGTGGACTGGATATGCAGGTCCAGTGGGAAATATCCAGCACAGTGCTGGTAGGTATGGTCATCCTCTCCTTGTAGGGAAGCAAAGCAGGAAATCGAATTACAATCACAAAGTTGCTTAAGGAGTAAGAAATCACAGCAAGGAAAATTAATTGGCTAATATTAAGTCTGATGGCCTCATACATACATTCCTGAGATTAGTGATCTTGCTGGGAGCTTGAATAGGTATAGCAAGAGAATTGCTGCTTCGTAAGCACAGTCATGCAATAATCTTTCTATAATTTCTTCACTCTTCATTCTTAGGGTACATATCTTGACACCTTTAGAAATCTTCAAATCACAAATATTTCAATAGTCTGTCCTCTTTGTGGTTAAAACTTCGAGTTAGGAAACACTTCTTAGTTTCTCTCTACAGATCCAAACCCGCACAAAAAATTGGCTTTCTGGTGGGATCATGTTCATAAAGAAACAATAATTTAAAAAATTAATTCACAAGTGTCCTCATTATATACAGATAAGGAGAGAACAACAAAGTTAATTTTTTAGGTATTTTCCAAGCCATCCTAAGTAGGCTCATTCAGTAGCCAGAAATTCTGTGAAACTAGAATTTCTGTGTATAGAATTCAAGTTCTTATCACAGAATTACAAATCATTGCAAGACCAAGGATCTACTGAACAATTGATTATATTCATGATAAGAACTCCCTGAGGTTATGTTCATATTACTTTGGCTGGATTTTGGATGTTTGTAAAGCTTTTAAATTTCACATTAATTTAATATCTCTTATAATGTACAATTTCTGACTTTTAAGAATTTTATTTTGTCATTATTTATAGCATATAAATAATGGTGGCTCAGACGGTAAAGCGTCTGCCTGCAATGTGGGAGACCCGAGTTTGATCCCTGGGCCAGGAAGATCCTCTGGAGAAGGAAATGGCAACCCACTCTGGTACCCTTACCTGGAAAATTCCATGGACAGAGAAGCCTGGTATGCTGCAGTCCATGGGGTGGCAAAAAGTCGGACATGACTGAGCGACTTCACTTTCACTTTTATAACATATATAAAAGTGTTATCATTTATGATAATAAGTGAACACCCAGGTACCTGTCACTTAGTTTAAGAAATAGAATATTATCACTCTAAGTCCTCTTCTCTGTCCTTCCACTATTTCATCCTTGTCTTTCTTCCTTTTCCCCAAGGATATCTGCTACCCCTGAATTTTGTGTTTATCATTTCCTTGCTTTTCTTTATAGTTTTACTATATATGAATATATTACCAAATAACAAATTAGTTTTGCAGATTTTGAACTTTGTACAAATGGAATGTGCTTTTTATTTTTCCTCAACATACAGATTTCTGAAGTTCATCCATGTTGACACATATAGCTACAATTTATTTTTACTGCTGTATTCAGTTTATGCTGCTGCTGCTGCTAAGTCGTTTCAGTCGTGTCCAACTCTGCGTGACCCCATGGACGGCAGCCCACCAGGCTCCCCTGTCCCTGGGATTCTCCAGGCAAGAACACTGGAGTGGGTTGCCATTTCCTTCTCCAACGCATGAAAATGGAAAGTGAAAGTGCCACTGCCTTCTCTGATTCAGTTTATGAATAAACTGCAACTCATTTTCTTGTCAACAGATATTTGAGTTAATTATTTTTCTGTTTGAAACACCATTGGGATTAAAATAATTGTATAGATTTCCTGGGTAAGAATTTCTTTAGGGTATATACTTAAGAGAGGAATTGCTGGATTGCAAGTTATATACTTATTCAATTTTATTTTAAATGCCATAGTGTCTTCCAAAGTGTTTTTAAACAAAATGGTTTTAAATACCAGAAGTACTTAAGATTTTTCATTGTTCCGCATCCTTGTCAACACTTGGCATTGGCATATTTAAAAATTTTGCCAGAGAAATCATTTTGCAGAAGGCTGAACATACCTTCATATTTTTATCTTTATATAATTCATTTTTGAGTTAAATTTAACCTCAATTGAAAGGTATCTTTTCCTTCCTTGGATCACTTATATTTCTTATTTATCATTTAAAATAAATCCACTTCGTAGATGCTAAATAAAGAGCTAGATGATATTCAGATTGATTTAATAAATAATATTATTTATCATTTATCAGTGTGGTACCATCTGGGTAGTGCATTGGTACATTCTGATATATTCAGCATCCTTTCTGTCCCTTTTCCCTCAGATCTGCCCATCCGATCCCCAAGAACAACAAGTTGTGGTCTGGGGGAAATCAGGCTTCTGTGATTTTGATGCTGAGATACCTAAAAGAGGTTGGCCTCTAAAGTTCATAAGTGTAATTTTAATATCATGATACATAATTCTGTTACGTGTTTGGAATTTGGAGCTACCTGCTGAATTCTGTGACTGCTAAAGCTAAAATCTAAAAATTCAATAGATATTTCTTATAGACCTACTTTATTATTATTAATTCTGAAGTTCAACTTAGGGTTCTCTCCTTATGGTAGCAACCAAGTGGTTAGGTTGGATCAGAAAGTACTTCTTATTCAGCGATCCTCAATTTCACCTAAAACAAAGGGTCTGGTACTTTGTTTCAGGGCAGGTGGAGGTGGGAGGGAAGGAGTCCTGGCTATTAGCAGTAGTTAAAGCTAAATATGATGATACTCAGGAAAAGATGAAATGGACAAGAATCTGAGTTTAAATTGAACCATTTTTAATAATTACTAAGAATCTAATCCTCACAACCAAGAGGCAGGCAGATAAGGAAGCTGAGATGTGGAAATATTTAAAATAACTTGGCCAAGAATCTCATGGGACTGGAAAGATGTAGCTAATATGGAAGCAAAAGAAAGAAAGAAAGAAAGTGAAGTCGCTCAGTCATGTCCAACTGTTTGCGGCCCCATGGACTGTATGTAGCCCACCAGGCTCCTCTGTCCATGGAATTTTCCAGGCAAGAGTACTGGAGTGGGTTGCCATTTCCTTCTCCAGGGGATCTTCTAACCCAGGGATTGAACCCCAGTCTCCCGCCTTATGGGTAGAGGCTTTACCATTTGAGAATCCCATGGAAGCAAAACACACAGGCAAATAGGCATTTTGTTTTTGAAGGATACCAAGACCTTTTAGTTATTTTTCTTTTCTTATTTTAATTACATTTCTATTTTCTGTAAACCAGAGCCCCACTCCAAAGCTTTATTCTTAGATTTCTGGCAGCTTGGACATCTACCCAGATGATTGGAGTTTCAGTCATTTTTCTTTTCAAAGTACTTACTTGTAGGTGGCAGTGTTACTTTCAAATCCTACTTTGATTTTATTTTCCCCCAAGGAAGATTAGAAAAAGCCATCTGGTTAACATTTCCCTGAAAAATTCTCTGACTGGAGCTTCCTAAGAAGAAATTGCAAGAGAAGAGAGTGTGGTATAGAGTTAGCTGGAATGCAAACAGAAAAATTTAGAAACTGAAGCATTACATTCTGATACCTATGAGAAATGATCAAACCAGTCAATCTGAAAGGAAATCAATCCTGAATACTCATTGGAAGGACTGATGCTGAAGCTGAAGCTCCAATACTTTGGCCACCTGATGCGAAGAGTTGACTCATTAGAAAAGACCCTGATGCTCGGAAAGATTGAGGGCAGAAGGAGAAGGGGGCAACAGAGGATGAGATGGTCAGATGGCATCACTGACTCAAAAGACAAGAGTTCGAGTAAGCTCCAGGAGATGATGAAGGACAGGGAAGCCTGGTGTGCTGCAGTCCATGGGGTCACTAAGAGTCAGACATGACTGAGCGACTGAACAACAACAAGAATTAGCTTTTTGGACAATAAGTGCACTTTTAAAAAATAATGTTTTTGGTTGCACTGGGTCTGCATTGCTGCATGTGGGCGTTCTCTAATTGTGGTGAGTGGGGGAGCTACTCTTCATCGTGGTGCTTCTCACTGCAGAGTCTTCTTTTGTTGTGGAGGGCAGGCTGTAGGCATGAGGGCTTTAGTAGTTCAGCACACAGGCTCATTAGTTGTGGCTTACAGGCTCTGGAGCCTGGGCTCAGTAGTCCCAAGGCGTGTAGTATCTTTCTGGAGCGGAGATCAAACCTGTGTCCCCAGCACTGGCAGGTGGATTCTTATCCACTATACCGCCAGAGAAGTCCAATAAACTCACTTCTCTTCTAGCTCTCATCTTTACTTTTCATTTTGAGGAAAGACTCTTTTGAATGAAACCCTATTTTTCAATAACAATTTTCTAGCTTTTGTTGGCACTTAACCTTGTTCACAAACTGCTTGTTTGATGTTGAAGTTTGGCTCCTTTTCTAATTTAGCTGTCTATTTTACTCAGGTTTTCATTACAACCATCCTCTACCTCCCAAATAGTGACATTCTTACTGTAACTATTTACCTAGAAGACAATGGCTGATCAATAAATATTTGTTGATTGAAAGACTGATTAGATGAATAAACAAATGAGTTAGTAACTGAAACCCTCCCAGGAGGGAAAGAAATAAGATTAAGAGAGTGAATGTGAAACAAATCCTCAGTGATGAACTATGTAAAGAAGTGTTTGCAATATTGATTTTATTCTTTTACATGTCCCTAGAATTTGTTAACCTTACACAATCTTGAAAAGTCTACATAGTTACATAATTTCAGGCTTGGGTTAGAAAAATCAGATGCTATTTTTAAAATGACTTGAGTCAATAAAAAAATAGGAGTTTTCAGGTTCTAATGGACTCATTTAACTGTTATGCTATTGAATTATTTAGAAACTATCACTAAGATTTTTTTAGATCCTCATTGTCTAGTAAATTACTCTTCCATTCACAGAATTTCTCTGAATCTCTTAGAATATTATTTTAGGTTGCTCAGTTCTTTTGTTTTCAAAGTAGTAAAAGTTAAGAGTGTGATATTAGTCTGGGCCATATTGAATCATATCTGTTAAACACTCATGATGATGAAAATTGAGATTTTGATTGGCATTTAATTCTTATTTTTGTCTTCATAAAATTAGCCTTTTAAAAGCCAGCTTTCAGGTCATACACATTGGTTATATTGTACCCCATCAATTTTAATTTTTTTCTTCCTTCTTGATATATTTCTGTATTTTCTAAAATTTCTCCAATAAGCCTTCATCACTTGTATAATCATAGAAAGCAGTAAATTCTGTTAACTCCTCTCCCCACTAAGTTAACCATTTATTACTCTGAGCAAATTGCTACTCAAATTTATATTTTACTAGAGTAATTTCTGAAGGCATAAGAATGAATGGCAGTAATTTCAATTTGAAATTTCCAAGAGCTTGATCCAGGTGAATGAATAGCAAGTTACATTCACACAGTGTATTCATGTAGAGTTTGCAATTGTCTTCTTTGATTGTTCTCTATTCTCAGGCAATATCAAAGTTGAAATTACATGCTTATATATTCTAGATGATTTAGTACACATGAATTTATTTCCTTTTTCTCCATTGTTTTCTTACATGTAAAATGAGGAGCACGGATAATTGCTAAACTTCATTTTAGTTCCAGTTCTCTACAATCATCCACAAAGGTCATTCTACAATGAATTTATTAGAGATAGAACGATGGAGTAGTGTATTTTGAATTCCCAAGAATACTGTTCAGTAGTCAGTAGTCAGTACATGTTCCCAAGTGGCACCCAAAAGAATGCATGTCACACTGGGTAGTTTGAAGAGTTTTAATACTATAACAATCATCTGATGCTATCCTGTATCTCTGGCTTCAGTCACTTCTTCCTAATCAGAAAGACATCTGTGTATCTCCACGTAGCATTACTTTAAGAAGAGGAACTTCCTAGGATTTCTTTCAACCTCTGCTTCCTCAACTATGGAACTCAGTTTACAACCTGGACTCCATTAATGAAATCCTATCCAGTTACTTCAGGACTTTCATACACATCACCAGGGCAATTCAGGACGTCTCTGGCCCTGTTTTTAGAAGAGGCAGTGACCTTTGTAGACAGATTATGAATTTAAAAAAAAAGGTATGCATCTTCTTTTCAAAGCCCTTTTCAACTCCTCTGAGGGGAGTCAACATAAATGGACTCTAGCTAAGCAGTTAAAAATAACAGGAGTGGAGACAGACAAACCTCAGTTTGTCTCCTAAGTGTACCTTCCAGCAAGGTACTTTACAGTTTTGCCTCAGTTTTGTCATTTGTAATAGTAGGGACAATAATAGAACTCCCTTTGTAAACTTGTTTATGAGGAACAATTTCTTGCTCTACACAAAGCATTTGCACTCCATTTAGTCAAGCAACGTTTATTGAGCACTAACCATGTGCTAGGCATCATGCCAAGTTTCTGTCTAATTCAGGGCTGTTTCTCTTTCTTCAAATTTTCATCTAACTTCTACTCCTTTGTGTGCAAGTTCAGTTGAGTCCAACTTTTTGCAAAAGCCCACCAGGCTCCTCTGCCCACGGGATTTTCCAGGCAAGAATTACGGGAGTGGGTTGCCATTTCTTCCTCCAGGGTCTATCTACTTCTTTAGATCTCGGCTTAGATGGCACTTTCTAGGGAAAGCTTCTGTGTTAGTTCAGGTCTTTCAAGAAGTTAATGTCAACACAGGATTACACATGGAAGAGATTTACTAGAGGATCCCTGTGGAAGATAAAAGGGAGGAAGCAAGAGGAAGCAGGGAGAGCCTCAGGTTCCAATGCACATTTAACATCTATTGAAGGAGAAGAAGGAAAGAGAACTGGGTAGAAAAAGACTGCATCACTTTCCTAAGAGAGTTCTGGCTAGGCAAAGGAGGAGTTTTCAACTCAGAATTAACCTTTAGAAGGGTCCTTTGTCTTACAGGGAGGCTGGCTCTAACACATCTGCAGTGTTCAGTTATTGGTTGGCTGCAGTTCAGAAGGGGCAAAAACAGAAGATGCACTCAACCCCCAGCTTTAGGGCAGAGTCAGGGAAGAAGGAAAACAGAAACGGACTTAGGGTGTTTTGATGATGTGGTTTTCATGATTATTAAGGCTTCCCAAGCAGCTCAGTGGTAAAGAACCTGCCTGCCAATGCAAGAGACGCAGGAGACACAGGTTCCATCCCTGGGTCAGGAAGTTATCTTGGAGGAGGAAATGGCAACCCACTCCTGTATTCTTGCCTGGAAGTTCTATACTATCCCAGTCATTATAAATGACAAAACTGAGGCAGAACTGTAAAGTCCCTTGCCCTGGTATTCTTACCAAATGTGATGGTAGATTCATAGAGGCAGCAGCTGGGGTGGTCAGCCAACTATACTCTCCCTACAGGAGATCTGAGTAGCGCACATCCTTAACCATCATGCCCTCTGGTTATTTGCTCTTATAGAAACATGTATTTCCCTTTTCTTGGTTATTAATATTAAATTTTTGTTTTTTAAATTTGGAAAGGCCTTTTTTCTCTGAACTATATGCTACAGGAGAGTCTGGACTGACGGACGGTATTGTTTACTACTCCATCCCCAAGATGCCCCAGAGGAAATGGCATGTAATAGGTACAAAATACAACAGTCATCCTTGTTCGTATCCATTCTCTCTATTCTATTCCACATTACCATATCTACACGTAGAATGTAGGGCATATGCTACGCACAGGCCTGTACCATAATTAACAGGGCCTCTTTGAAAAATAAAAATGACTTTCTCATCACCCCCAGGCGAAGGGCTGGGAGCAGTGAAAAGTACATCCTGGAAAGACATCTTGAAAACAAGATGTTGAAGTACTGATGTGACTGATGGAAAACCATTAGTGACTGTTCCCATAACCGGAGCCTTGAGGGAGTTGCTGAGAAACGGTGTCACTAGCTGAAGGGCTAAAGAAAGTCATGAAAGGCCATCTCTAGAGCACAGATAAGGAAGTAGAAGTTAACTTAGGATTAGGACCTGGGCTTTTGCCTGTGAATGGCATCAACCCCCTGATCCCCACTTTATTTCTGAGTCTTATTCTTCTTTATTCTTATGCAGCACCGCTCCCTCAGGTCGGTTCTGTTGTTGGGCTGGTACCAACAGTAGAAGTTATAGATGACTCCACAAGACAGAACAGCTCATGATGCCAATCACATGCCAAATATAAAATTGTGTTGTGTTGTTGTGTTGAGTCCTGTCTGATTCTTTGTGACCCTATGGATTATAGCCCTCCAGGCTCCTCTGTCCATGGCATTTTCCAGGCAAGAATACTGGAGTGGGTTGCCATTTCCTCCTCCAGGGGATATTCCCAAACCAAGGATCGAACTCGTGTCTCCTGCATTGGCAGGCGGATTCTTTACTATTGAGGCACTTGGGAAGCCGTAACAATCACAAAACCCACACCATCAAAACACCCTAAATCCCTTTCTGCTGTCCTTCTTTCCTGACTCTACCCCAAAGCTGGGGGGTTGAGTGCATCTTCATTTTTGCCTAGTCTTTTTATTTTCTTAAATGTCTTGAAAAGAAGTACTTAATTTAATCAGTTTATCATCTTTTTCTTTTAAGGATAGTGCTTTAGGTATCATACCGAAGAGATCTTTGTCTAGCCTAAGATCTCAAATATTTTTTCTTGCTTTCTTTCAAAAGTTTAAAGTTTACGTCTATAATCCATTTCGCGTTTTCACATACAGTATGAAATTTACTTGTTTTTTATATGTATTTTTAAACTGAAAGATAATTACTTCACAGGATTGTGTTGGTTTCTGCCAAACATTAACCTGAATCAGTCATAGGAAATTAACTTATTTATGTTTACATATGGATATCCAAATGTTCCAGCATCATTAGCTGAAAAGTCTTTCTTTTCACCACTGGATTTCCCCTGGACTTTGTTGAAAATCATTTGACCATACAGATATATGTGACTTTAAAAAAAACTTACTATTTAGTTTCATTGATCTGTTTGTTTCCCTTGACACCAATACTATACTATCTGGGTTAATGTAGCTTTATAATAAATATTGAAATCAGATAGCATAGTATAAATTTTCCAATTTTGTTCTTTTTTTTGAAGTTGATTCAGTTATTCTAGCTCTTTTAAATTTTCATATACATTTTAGAATCATTTTGTCAATTACATATGAGATCCCCTGGGGATTTTGATTTGGGTTGCATTGAAACTATAGATCAACTTGAGGAAAAAATGACACTTTAACTGTTTTGAGTCTTCTAACCCATGAACATGGTATCTTTTTCTGTTTATTTGTCTTCTTAAATTTCCGTGTATTTTGTAGTTTTTAGTGTACAATTTGTATAAATGAATGTATATTTATCAAACTCATCTGTAAGCATGGGTATTTTTAATTTCAATTTCAGATTGTTTGTTGCTAGTATAATAAAATGTTTACTTTTGTATATGGATTTTTATATAATGCAATCTTGCTGATCTCATTTGTGTTCCAGTAGCTTCTTGTAGATTCTATAGAATTTTGACTGTATATAATGTCAGTATATAAAACTGTATACAATGTCAGCATATAATGACTATATACAAAACCAGTTTTACTCCTTTCTTTAAGATTTGGATGCTTTTTATCTCTCCTCACCTTATTGCACAGGTTGGAAATTCCTCAGTACTGAGCTGAAGAAGTGGTGAGTACAGATACTCTTGCCTTTTTCTGATGTTAGGAAGAAAACAGTTCTTTCCTATGAAGAACTACTTTTTACAGATGCTTTCTGTCAAGCTGTGTGTATACTCTTGTATTCCTAAAAATGGATATTGTGTTTTTCCAATGTTATTATTGCATTTATTGAAATGATCATGTAGTTCTTCTTTCTTAGTCTTAGCTAATGCTGCATTATATTGTTTGATTTTCCATGTTAATTCAGCCTTGCATTCCTGTGAAAAGCCTTCATCTGGACATAATTTACTATCCATTTTAAATATTGTGGAACAAAAATAGGTAGAATTCTGTTAAGAATTGTTGCATCTATGTTTATAAGGCTATTGGCCTGTGGTTTTCTTTTCTTGCAACACCTTGAAACATCTTGAGTTTGGGTACCAGAATACTATCCTTATAGAATAAGCTGGGAAGTATTTACCTCCTTCAATTTCCTGGAAGACTTTTGTAGAATTTGAATTATGTTTACTCATAAAAGTAAATCATGTTAACACTATAAAAAAGCTGTAGTGACTATATTACCATCAGACAGAGTACAACTAAAGCAAAGAATATTACCAAGAAAAAAGAGGATTTATAAAGTGAAATCATTTAATAATGACAAAGTAATTTTCATATTAATTTCATTAAAGGTAAATTCACCTAAATAGTAGAAAAATTCTAAATGTTTATGCAACTGTTAGCAGAGCTTCACAACACATAAAGCAAAAAATAATAGAACAGCAAGGAGAACTAGAAAAATCTGTAATTACAGTCAAGGATTTCAGTGCTTCTCTCTTAATAAATAATAAAGTCAGTAGACAGAAAATCAGTATGTTCTAAATCCCCTGCTCCACCCCCACCCCAGGATTTAGACTTAAACATGTGGACTTACTAAGCTGCTTCAGTCATATCCGATTGTGCGACCCTATGGACTGTAGCCCACCAGACTCCTCTGTCCACAGGATTCTCCAAGCAAGAGTACTGGAGTGGGTTTCCATGCTCTCCTCCAGGGGACCTTCCTGACCCAGGAATCAAACCCTATCTGTTAACGTTTCCGGCATCAGCAGGCAGGTTCTTTACAGCTAGCACCACCTGGGAAGCCTAGTATCAGGCAAGTTGGTGTGATTGACATTTGCAGAACATGTCATCCAACAGCTACAGAAAAAACTTTTATTTTAAATGTACACAGAGCACTTACCAAGACAAACCAACCATACTGTGGGTCACAAGTTTCAATAAATTTAAAATTATTTAAATTATATGAAGTAAATTCTTTGATGATAATGGGATTAAATAGAAATCAATAACATAGATACTCTAGAAAATCTGATACTTGGAAACTAAAGTTAGAAAGTTTAGTCGCTCAGTCATGTCTGACTCTTAGCAACCCCATGGATTGCAGACTACCAGGCTCCTCCATCCATGGGATTTTCCAGGCAAGCGTACTGGAGTGGGTTGCCATTTCCTTCTCCAGAGGATCGTCCCAACCCAGGGATCAAACCTGGGTCTGCCACATTGTAGGCAGACACCTTACTGTCTGAGTCACCAGGGAAGTCCCAACACACAAATAACCAAAGGATCAAAGAGAAAATTCACAGGGAAATTAGAAAGTATTCTGAAATGAAGTCAAATGAAAACACAATATGTTAAAATGTGTGGGATGCAGCTAACAAAGTATTTTGAAGGAAACTTGAACTACTGAATTCCTGTAGTACAAAGGAAGAAATATCTCAAATCAACGACTTGTTTCCAAGAAACTGGCAAATAATTTTAAAAACAACAACAAAAAAGAAAGGAAATAAACATGACAGCAGAAATCAGTGAAAAAGAAAAACAGAAAACCTATGAAACCAAAAGCTGACTTTGAGATTTGAAATCAGTGAGGTTAATTAATATGCCTCTTGCCAGATCGATCAGGAAAAAATTAAAAAAAGACACAAATCACTAATTTCAGGAGTGAGGGAGTAAGGTCCTATGTATTTTTAAATGACAATAAATATTAACAGATTTATACGAATAAATCTGACAGCTTGTATTTTCACAACTATTAAAGCTCACTCAAGAAGAAATACTAAATACTTTTGAATTAGTGAATGCTAGCTACTACGGACAGGGAGTACAGTCTAGGCTTTATAGATAACTAAGGGTCCCCAAGCAGCTCTCAGATCATTAACGGGAAAAAAAGAAAGAAAACTTATCACTGATTGAAGAAGGGTGAGGGAAAACTTGGTCAGAAGGTCAAGAAAAGCTTCTCTGGAGAACAGTCGGTCCGTGTAGACAGGAAGGACCAGTTTAAAAAAAAAATGCTTATCAGAAAGTGAGCTTAGGGATGGGGCTCAGGGCAACCCTCCGCCTTTCTCCAGGAAGCCCCAGCCCGTCCCCGACGCGCCCGCAGCTCCAGCCTTCCTCCCGCCCAACCCGGCCGCCCGCCCGCACACCCGGGCGCCTGCGCACTCCAGCCGAGAGGGCGCAGGAGGAGCGAGGCCGTCGCCGGAAGTGTGACCTCCCGCTCCCTGGCGGCTGTTTCCATCCGGGTCACGTCTGTCTTCCGGGTGCTTCCGATAGGGCTTTCGCCGCCCCTTTTTTTCGGTTACTTTCTGGTCTTCCGTCTCCGGCCACCGCCGCCGAGCTCCCACGCCCTCGCCGGCCCTGCCTTTTCTTGGGTCGCTCCTCCGCGCCGCCGAGGCCGAGACTCAGCGCCCAGCCCGGAGCCGGGCCTGTCCGTCCCGCGTGCGCACTGCCTCCTCTGGCTCGGGAGGGAGCTAGGACCGAGCGCGCCGGGCCGTCGCTCCCCCGGCCCTGGAGCCCCTCGGCTGGGCTGCTGGCCGGGCCTCCCGCGCAGTCCTTCCCCGAGGACGTTTGTGAGTTAGCGGGTTCCGGAGGGACGCCTCCGTGTGGGCCCGTTTGGGGGGCGCGGGGCGGGGCGCCGCGGCGCGCCGGAAACTTTTTCGAAAACTAGTGTTTTAAAGTGCGGGGGGTTCCCGGAGGTCTGGACGGTCCCCGGACTGCTGTACTTGCTGAGCAAACGGACGTTCTTCACTCACTTGTCTTCCTCGCGTCCCGTCCTCAAGTCTAGGAGCGAACGAGGAAGAGTGTCTCGGGACTCTGCATGGGGTTTCAAAGGGTGGTGAAGAGCTAAGGTAAACCTCTGGATTAAGACTTTGAAACTTAAGACTTCTCACTGAGTGGTTGTGAAATTGCCTCAGTTCTTCGAGTTACAAGAAAATGCACAGGTTAGGACTCTGTCCGATTGTTGTTTACCCCCTCTGTTTTGTTTTTGCCCCTTTCACCGTTCGTGGGTAGGCTCTTGAACTCTTTCCAGGCCAGAACACGAAGGGGTTCATGTGCCTCCCAACTTCTAAATCGTCCACGTTCCCTGCCTTGTTTGATTCTCTCTCACCTCTTTGTCTAAAATCACAGTTGTTTATTTATATTGGTATACCAATCAGGGGAACAAAAAAGAAGCTGAAACTCAAGCTGAATTGCAACTTAATAAGTGTGTGGTTTTCTACGGAAAGATCGTAAGCAAATACTAAGTCTGTGTTGGTATTACAGGTAACATGCTCCTTTTGTAAATACTCTCGTATACTTCATTACCACAAGGCTTTTAACATAACAGCCTTGTACTAACTAAGAGCCAGTAATAGTAACATCACTTTAAATAGTAGGAAATGTCCTGTAACGGGCTCTGTGTGGAGTAGGCACTGAAGGAATGTTCGTTTGGAACCATGTGGCTCGATTATTTTTCAGCACTTGAATGCAATCTCGTTCTCAATCAGATCGCAACCTATGGATGGTTTGACAGAGGGTGAGCAGGATTTAGGAATTAGACTTTTTGCATTGTGAAGAAAAGTATTGAGTTTAGGGGATCAGAGGCATTTGGACAAAGTGGACAGATAACTGCAGATTCCACTTTCTAGGAAATTTTGATGAAGGAGTTTATGTAACTTTGAGTGTTCTCTAATTCTTTGGAGGAGAGGTCAAGTTTAGGACAGAAATTCCAGTTTGTAAGTTACAGGACCAAAGGCTATGTCACTAGGAATTACTTTGTAAACTACTCAGTTACAGCCTTGTTTCATGTATGCTTATTTACAAATAGACCTGTATAATTTCCCACTAGGCTATCTTAGTCAATAAGTAATCCTTAAGATGATCTCTTTAATCTCTCCTTAAGGCAAGAACCAATGCCACAGTTTTAAAGCAGTTCAAAATTTATTCCATTTTATCGTCAAGTACAGATTGAGAAGTTGATAACTTTCAAACTAAGAAAAATAGGATAAAAATAACATCTGGATTTTATTTATCATAAAATTTCTTATACCTGTTACTGTGGTTAATGTGGAGTAATTTTTTTTCTCTCTACTTGGTGAAAAAGCCTTTTATTCAGAATATAAGAATAAAATTTTGTGGCGGTCCCCTTAAATCCGGTGTGGTGGTAGTTTTGCTGGATTTTAGTCTCAGAAACTCTGTTTTGTTTAAAAAATGATGCCTTATATTGTTTGTTGTTTGTGTTGTATTTTTTTGTGTGTGGAGTTGCTTGGTCGTGTCTGATTCTTTTGGATCCCATGGAGTGTAGCCTACCAGGCTCCTCCGTCCATGGAATTTTCCAGGCAAGAGTACTGGAGTGGGTTGCCATTTCCTTCTTCATGGGAATTTTCCTGACTCAGGGATCGAACCCAGGGCTCCTGCATTTCAGGCAGACGCTTTACCATCTAAGCCACCAGGGAAGCCCCATATTATTTTGGTGTCATTTCTATCTTCATCAGAATTAGTGTTGGAATGTATTAAGGGAGTAGGTTTCTTTGTGGCTCAGGTAGGAAAGAATCTGCCTGCAATGCAGGACACCCAGATTCAATCCCTGGGTTGGGAAGATCCCCTAGAGAAGGGAATGACAACCCACTCCAGTACTCTTGCCTGGAGAATCCCATGGACAGAGGAGCCTGGCTGGCTACAGTCCTTGGGATGGGTTACAGAGTCAGAGACGACTCTTTGTGTGTCCCTTAATATTACTATCTTTGCGTGTCTGTTAATATTAAGAGAAGTATTAGAAAGGAATAGAAATCTATGGGCTTTTGGTTAACTTCTTTGTCTCTAGATGATTATGCAGGATACCTATTGGAGAGCATTGAATGTCATTGGTTGAATTCCCTAGGAATGATTCTCCCCACTTCCAAGGCTGGCCTAAATAAGAACTGGACTTGAAGGCCAAAATTCATCTTGAGGAGAACTGACAGATTCTTTGCTTTGGTGGTGCTCCAAAACCTTTGATGCTTATCTGGAATTTGGGATACACTGATTTAGATAACTGCTCTAAATTAAGTTTTGAAGTATGGAATCATTCTCAGCTTTTAAGTTGTGGATAATTTGGTCATTAGCTTTGAAGAGTACTTCTAGGTCATAAGACTTCTTTTGACTTATTCTGTAGTTTGAATCTGACCATATAATAGGATAGAAGTAAGCCCATAATGTGGCCTGTTATGTCATTTTGGGCCTCAAGCATGAAGAAAAATGCAAATGTATTTATAGATCTAAACAAAATGTCTGGAGTTTTACCTATGAACTGGTTTAAATAAATCTGAATATAGAGTATTTTAATTCTAGTTTTTCTGAGTACAAATTCCTTCTTCTCTTGTTTGATCATATTGTGTGTCTGTATTACAGTAAAATATCAAGCACAGTTCTTTATAATGAATTGTATTTAATGTCATTCTCTCATGAATCCTATGAAATAGTAATTGTTTTCTGGGAAGTTGGATCAGAGCAGCAGAGTCAGGGAGGCCAAGAAAGTGTGAGCCCAAGTAAAGGGAGAAGGCTGCTTTAGTGACAGCCTTAGATCTGGCATTCTATTGTTATTGAGAGTACTTTTAATAAAGAATGCTGTGAAATCCTGCTTGGTTCAAGATACTGTCTCTGAGTAACAATCAGGCTGGAGAAGGAAATGGCAACCCACTACAGTACTCTTGCCTGGAAAATCCATGGATGGGGGAGCCTGGTGGGCTGCCGTCTGTGGGGTCGCACAGAGTCAGACATAACTGAAGTGACTTAGCAGCCGCAGCAGCAAACATCAGAGAGTATAGTTTAGCAAACATGATAGGAATTTAAAAAAAAATCAATCTTCTATAGTTAGAGAAAGGCCTTCTGAAGAAAGTTGACAAACTCTGGTTTTCTGGAAGTAGCACCTTGTCTCTGGTCTGTGGTAGTCAGGCCTGGGATGGGATCTGATGGTGGCTCTTGTCCACAGTCTCTTAAGAACTTTGAACTGGTGAGTCTCACTACCTGTGGCCAGCCGAGGAAATTTTAATCTTTCAGAATTGAAAAGGAATAAAGTTTCTGTGAGTGGTTTATTTGTTTCTTCCCAGATCTTTCTCTCTCTCTTTTTTTTTCCTCTCCTGTGGTCTTGTATTCTAGTTTTTAAAGCCATCTGGTCTCAATCCCCAGAGGCAATTACTATTTCTTTTAGCAGTGTATATATTATTCTCCTCTGTTCTAAAAAAAAAAAATACAACTTTTATAACTTGTTTTTTAGATTGACATCTATTGAAAATGAGGATTTAGCACTTTTATGTACCTCTCTCATCATAAATTGTGATGTATATAAACATGTAAATAATATATAACATATAGTATAATGTATGTTCAGTTCAGTTCAGTTGTGTCCAACTCTTTGCGACCCCATGAACTGCAGCACTCCAGGCCTCCCTGTCTATCACCAACTCCCGGAGTCCACCCAAACCCGAGTCGGTGATGCCATCCAGCCATCTATCTCATCCTCTGTCGTCCCTTTCTCCTCCTGCCCTCAGTCTTTTCCAGCATCGTGGTCTTTTCCAGTGAGTCAGCTCTTTACATCAGGTGGCTAAAGTACTGGAGTTTCAGCTTCAACATCCATCCTTCCAATGAGCACCCAGGACTGATCTCCTTTAGGATGGACTGGTTGGATCTCCTTGCAGTCCAAGGGACTCTCAAGAGTCTTCTCTAACACCACAGTTCAAAACCATCAATTCTTTGGTGCTTAGCTTTCTTTATAGTCCAACCCTCATATCAATATATGATCACTGGAAAAACCATAGCCTTGACTAGATGGATCTTCGTTGGCAAAGTAATGTGTTTGCTTTTCAAAATGCTGTCTAGGTTGGTCATAACTTTCCTTCCAAGAAGTAAGCGTCTTTTAATTTCATGGCTTTAATCACCATCTGCAGTGATTTTGGAGCCCAGAAAAATAAAGTCAGCCAATGTTTCCTCAGTTTCCCCATCTATTTGCCATGAAGTTATGGGACCAGATGCCATGATCTTAGTTTTCTGAATGTTGAGTTTTCAGCCAACTTTTTCACTCTCCTGTTTCACTTTCATCAAGAGGCTCTTTAGTTCTTCTTCACTTTCTGCCATAAGGGTGGTGTCATCTGCATATCTGAGTTTATTGATATTTCTCCCGGCAATCTTGATTCCAGCTTGTGCTTCTTCAAGCCCAGCGTTTCTCATGATGTACTCTGCATATAAGTTAAATA